>CM032339.1:4068338-4094256 GCA_019022885.1 Schlechtendalia chinensis | reverse complement strand
TTCGGTTTTTCTTCTGGTTTATCACCTTACGATAGAGGCGTTCAACGACTCTCTTGTGCTGCAGACTCCTCTTTTCGCAGCCCGACGTGCGGGAAAAAAGCAGCACGAAGGCGACGATCCCGCAGTCCGGCTTGACATATCGCCGTGTGCCGGAACTTGGCCTATTCGTTCTTCGTCGGGACGCGGCCCGCGGTGACCCTCGAACGCACGCCCGCCGGTCCCGAACTTGGCCGAAAAAATTTTTTCGTTATTTCTCTCTGAAATTCACAGCCCCAGCGTTAATCGACGTGTTACACCTAATTCCGAAAGCGCGAAGTCGAATTTTGATTTTTTATTTATTTCGGTTTTTCTTCTGGTTTTTCACCTTACGATAGAGGCGTTCAACGACTCTAACACAAACCCGTCTGTTCGCATATTCGATAGAGGCGTTCAACGACTCTCGTTGTGCTGCAGACTCCTCTTTTCGCAGCCCGACGTGCAGGAAAAAAAGTTAAATCGTTTTCTCGACCAGTCGAAAAAACGGAGGCTGTTTACATAGTACCTGTATAGGCATGAGTGACTGAATCGAGTCTTTTTTCAACTTTTTGGATCGATTTTTTCTAAATCGAAAATAAAAATTCTACGACTTATAAAATTATATGACACGATAGAGGAACACTCGTGCATTGCTCCGAAACAAGAATTAAGTAAAAATTTTGAATATTTTAAAAAATAAGCTAAATTTAGTGTTTCAAGTTCCGCTACGCGTGGTTAAGTATTACCCCAATCTTAGAGGAGTTGAACGACTCGCGCACAAACCGATTCCTTAGTTTAGGTGTTTATCTACAATAGAATTTACGGATGGATAGAGCGTTCAATTCTAAGTACAAACCCGAAAACACCTAGTCAATAACTATAAAATTGAATAAACTACGGCGAAAACAAATTGCTCCCTGGAATTCGAGAGGCGTTCAACGACTCTTTTGTGCTGCAGACTCCTCTTTTCGCAGCCCGACGTGCGGGAAAAATGTAGCACGAAGGCGACGATCCCGCAGTCCGGCTTGACATATCGCCGTGTGCCGGAACTTGGCCTATTCGTTCTTCGTCGGGACGCGGCCCGCGGTGACCCTCGAACGCACGCCCGCCGGTCCCGAACTTGGCCGAAAATTTTTTTTCGTTATTTCTCTCTGAAATTCACAGCCCCAGCGTTAATCGACGTGTTACGCCTAATTCCGAAAGCGCGAAGTCGAATTTTGATTTTTAAATTTTTTTGGTTTTACTTCAAGTATTTCACTTACTCGATTGAAGCGTTGAACTACTCTCATTCAAACCCAGCGGGACGTGAAATACTAAAATATTATTTTTAAAATTTTTCGTCAAACCCGATTTTTCCCGAATTTAGTACCGTTGAACGACTCTCATTCAAACCCAGCGGGACGTGAAATATTAAAATATAATTTTTAAAGTTTTTCGTCAAACCCGATTTTTCCCGAATGAGAGTCGTTCAACGGTACTTAGTACCGTTGAACGACTCTCATTCAAACCCAGCGGGACGTCCCGAACTTGGCCGAAAAAATTTTTTTCGTTATTTCTCTCTGAAATTCACAGGCCAAGCGTTAATCGACGTGTTACGCCTAATTCCGAAAGCGCGAAGTCGAATTTTGATTTTTAAATTTTTTTGGTTTTACTTCAAGTATTTCACTTACTCGATTGAGGCGTTGAACTACTCTCATTCAAACCCAGCGGGACGTGAAATACTAAAATATAATTTTTAAAATTTTTCGTCAAACCCGATTTTTCCCGAATTTAGTACCGTTGAACGACTCTCATTCAAACCCAGCGGGACGTGAAATATTAAAATATAATTTTTAAAGTTTTTCGTCAAACCCGATTTTTCCCGAATGAGAGTCGTTCAACGGTACTTAGTACCGTTGAACGACTCTCATTCAAACCCAGCGGGACGTCCCGAACTTGGCCGAAAAAATTTTTTCGTTATTTCTCTCTGAAATTCACAGGCCAAGCGTTAATCGACGTGTTACGCCTAATTCCGAAAGCGCGAAGTCGAATTTTGATTTTTAAATTTTTTTGGTTTTACTTCAAGTATTTCACTTACTCGATTGAGGCGTTGAACTACTCTCATTCAAACCCAGCGGGACGTGAAATACTAAAATATAATTTTTAAAATTTTTCGTCAAACCCGATTTTTCCCGAATTTAGTACCGTTGAACGACTCTCATTCAAACCCAGCGGGACGTGAAATATTAAAATATAATTTTTAAAGTTTTTCGTCAAACCCGATTTTTCCCGAATGAGAGTCGTTCAACGGTACTTTGTACCGTTGAACGACTCTCATTCAAACCCAGCGGGACGTCCCGAACGTGGCCGAAAAAATTTATATCGTTATTTCTCTCTGAAATTCACAGGCCAAGCGTTAATCGACGTGTTACGCCTAATTCCGAAAGCGCGAAGTCGAATTTTGATTTTTAAATTTTTTTGGTTTTACTTCAAGTATTTCACTTACTCGATTGAGGCGTTGAACTACTCTCATTCAAACCCAGCGGGACGTGAAATACTAAAATATTATTTTTAAAATTTTTCGTCAAACCCGATTTTTCCCGAATTTAGTACCGTTGAACGACTCTCATTCAAACCCAGCGGGACGTGAAATATTAAAATATAATTTTTAAAGTTTTTCGTCAAACCCGATTTTTCCCGAATGAGAGTCGTTCAACGGTACTTAGTACCGTTGAACGACTCTCATTCAAACCCAGCGGGACGTCCCGAACTTGGCCGAAAAAATTTTTTCGTTATTTCTCTCTGAAATTCACAGGCCAAGCGTTAATCGACGTGTTACGCCTAATTCCGAAAGCGCGAAGTCGAATTTTGATTTTTAAATTTTTTGGTTTTACTTCAAGTATTTCACTTACTCGATTGAGGCGTTGAACTACTCTCATTCAAACCCAGCGGGACGTGAAATACTAAAATATAATTTTTAAAATTTTTCGTCAAACCCGATTTTTCCCGAATTTAGTACCGTTGAACGACTCTCATTCAAACCCAGCGGGACGTGAAATATTAAAATATAATTTTTAAAGTTTTTCGTCAAACCCGATTTTTCCCGAATGAGAGTCGTTCAACGGTACTTTGTACCGTTGAACGACTCTCATTCAAACCCAGCGGGACGTCCCGAACGTGGCCGAAAAAATTTATATCGTTATTTCTCTCTGAAATTCACAGGCCAAGCGTTAATCGACGTGTTACGCCTAATTCCGAAAGCGCGAAGTCGAATTTTGATTTTTAAATTTTTTTGGTTTTACTTCAAGTATTTCACTTACTCGATTGAGGCGTTGAACTACTCTCATTCAAACCCAGCGGGACGTGAAATACTAAAATATAATTTTTAAAATTTTTCGTCAAACCCGATTTTTCCCGAATTTAGTACCGTTGAACGACTCTCATTCAAACCCAGCGGGACGTGAAATATTAAAATATAATTTTTAAAGTTTTTCGTCAAACCCGATTTTTCCCGAATGAGAGTCGTTCAACGGTACTTTGTACCGTTGAACGACTCTCATTCAAACCCAGCGGGACGTCCCGAACGTGGCCGAAAAAATTTATATCGTTATTTCTCTCTGAAATTCACAGGCCAAGCGTTAATCGACGTGTTACGCCTAATTCCGAAAGCGCGAAGTCGAATTTTGATTTTTAAATTTTTTTGGTTTTACTTCAAGTATTTCACTTACTCGATTGAGGCGTTGAACTACTCTCATTCAAACCCAGCGGGACGTGAAATACTAAAATATAATTTTTAAAATTTTTCGTCAAACCCGATTTTTCCCGAATTTAGTACCGTTGAACGACTCTCATTCAAACCCAGCGGGACGTGAAATATTAAAATATAATTTTTAAAGTTTTTCGTCAAACCCGATTTTTCCCGAATTAAGTACCGTTGAACGACTCTCATTCAAACCCAGCGGGACGTCCCGAACGTGGCCGAAAAAATTTATATCGTTATTTCTCTCTGAAATTCACAGGCCAAGCGTTAATCGACGTGTTACGCCTAATTCCGAAAGCGCGAAGTCGAATTTTGATTTTTAAATTTTTTTGGTTTTACTTCAAGTATTTCACTTACTCGATTGAGGCGTTGAACTACTCTCATTCAAACCCAGCGGGACGTGAAATACTAAAATATAATTTTTAAAATTTTTCGTCAAACCCGATTTTTCCCGAATTTAGTACCGTTGAACGACTCTCATTCAAACCCAGCGGGACGTGAAATATTAAAATATAATTTCTAAAGTTTTTCGTCAAACCCGATTTTTCCCGAATGAGAGTCGTTCAACGGTACTTAGTACCGTTGAACGACTCTCATTCAAACCCAGCGGGACGTCCCGAACTTGGCCGAAAAAATTTTTTTCGTTATTTCTCTCTGAAATTCACAGGCCAAGCGTTAATCGACGTGTTACGCCTAATTCCGAAAGCGCGAAGTCGAATTTTGATTTTTAAATTTTTTTGGTTTTACTTCAAGTATTTCACTTACTCGATTGAGGCGTTGAACTACTCTCATTCAAACCCAGCGGGACGTGAAATACTAAAATATAATTTTTAAAATTTTTCGTCAAACCCGATTTTTCCCGAATTTAGTACCGTTGAACGACTCTCATTCAAACCCAGCGGGACGTGAAATATTAAAATATAATTTCTAAAGTTTTTCGTCAAACCCGATTTTTCCCGAATGAGAGTCGTTCAACGGTACTTAGTACCGTTGAACGACTCTCATTCAAACCCAGCGGGACGTCCCGAACTTGGCCGAAAAAATTTTTTTCGTTATTTCTCTCTGAAATTCACAGGCCAAGCGTTAATCGACGTGTTACGCCTAATTCCGAAAGCGCGAAGTCGAATTTTGATTTTTAAATTTTTTTGGTTTTACTTCAAGTATTTCACTTACTCGATTGAGGCGTTGAACTACTCTCATTCAAACCCAGCGGGACGTGAAATACTAAAATATAATTTTTAAAATTTTTCGTCAAACCCGATTTTTCCCGAATTTAGTACCGTTGAACGACTCTCATTCAAACCCAGCGGGACGTGAAATATTAAAATATAATTTTTAAAGTTTTTCGTCAAACCCGATTTTTCCCGAATGAGAGTCGTTCAACGGTACTTAGTACCGTTGAACGACTCTCATTCAAACCCAGCGGGACGTCCCGAACGTGGCCGAAAAAATTTATATCGTTATTTCTCTCTGAAATTCACAGGCCAAGCGTTAATCGACGTGTTACGCCTAATTCCGAAAGCGCGAAGTCGAATTTTGATTTTTAAATTTTTTTGGTTTTACTTCAAGTATTTCACTTACTCGATTGAGGCGTTGAACTACTCTCATTCAAACCCAGCGGGACGTGAAATACTAAAATATAATTTTTAAAATTTTTCGTCAAACCCGATTTTTCCCGAATTTAGTACCGTTGAACGACTCTCATTCAAACCCAGCGGGACGTGAAATATTAAAATATAATTTTTAAAGTTTTTCGTCAAACCCGATTTTTCCCGAATGAGAGTCGTTCAACGGTACTTAGTACCGTTGAACGACTCTCATTCAAACCCAGCGGGACGTCCCGAACGTGGCCGAAAAAATTTATATCGTTATTTCTCTCTGAAATTCACAGGCCAAGCGTTAATCGACGTGTTACGCCTAATTCCGAAAGCGCGAAGTCGAATTTTGATTTTTAAATTTTTTTGGTTTTACTTCAAGTATTTCACTTACTCGATTGAGGCGTTGAACTACTCTCATTCAAGCCCAGATGGACGTGAAATACTAAAATATAATTTTAAAGTTTTTCGTCAAACCCGATTTTTCCCGAATTTAGTACCGTTGAACGACTCTCATTCAAACCCAGCGGGACGTCCCGAACTTGTCCGAAAAAATTTATTTTGGTTATTTCTCTCTGAAATTTACAGCCCCAGCGTTAATCGACGTGTTACGCCTAATTCCGAAAGCGCGAAGTCGAATTTTGATTTTTAAATTTTTTTGGTTTTACTTCAAGTATTTCACTTACTCGATTGAGGCGTTGAACTACTCTCATTCAAACCCAGCGGGACGTGAAATACTAAAATATTATTTTTTAAATATTTCTTCAAACCCGATTTTTCCCGAATTTAGTACCGTTGAACGACTCTCATTCAAACCCAGCGGGACGAGAAATATTAAAATATTATAATTTTAATAATGAAAATAGTTATGATGTCAATGTGGATATCAATTGTAATAAAATTACCAACAAATGTATATAATAAAATATTAATAAAAAAATGAATATAAGTCATAAATAATAATAATCATGTAAATATAAATTAGATGTCAATTTTAATAAAAAAGAAAAAAAAATACCAACAAATTTATATACTAAAATATTAATAATAAAAATGAATATAAGTCATAAATAATAATAATCGTGTAAATAAAAATTAGATGTCCTTGTGGATACAAAAAAAAAAAAAAAAAAATTACCAACAAATGTATATAATAAAATATTAATAAAAAAATGAATATAAGTCATAAATAATAATAATTATGTAAATAAAAATTAGAACGGCGCGGGCGAAGGAATGGCTAGACCGTGTCCACCAGCTTGGCCGTCTTCTTGTACAGCTGGTTTTTGTACTTAATGTAGCCGGCGAAGTACAATATTTTGTTCTTTCTCATTACATAATCAATAGCCATTGACTGTGTATTGGATGTTTTGAAGCCCATCCGCTTTAACTCTTCGGCGAGTATCCTTGCACGTTTTTCGATTACAGAATATTCAAATCGGTCCCGATACTCGTCTAGATGGGCCTGTTGTAGTTGAGCATCGGGATATGTATCGAATATTTTGTCAGTTTTAATTTTTTTCAGCCATTCCGCGATCGTGGCTGGGCACTTTTGATATGGGTCATTTGGAAAGTAATCGTCGAAACTGAAAAAAAAATCACGTTGTACACACGATACGAGGAAACAATATCCCGTTTACGGTACTCACTTTTCCTTTATGAATTGGTGGACCATCGCCGTGTGGTCCACCTTCCGTATAAGAGCTTGGCGGCGTAAAGCGTCCTCCTTTCCATGTAATACGTAATGTCTGCTGGCGGTAAATTCTGAATGTTGGAGGGCGCGCGCCAAACCCTTTCCCGTATCCGGCCCACATGATCGACCCGCTGTCTCTACAAGCTTACGAAACGTGGTGGCGCTGACCGCCACGTATTTCCCGTCGGCCCCTTTGACTTTCATTTTTTTCATTGTTCTGTTTATCTGGTCGAAAATCTTTGTTACCGGTTGGCCGGTCGTAGATAAGAAAAAGTTATTGTTTCCGTGATCCTCTATACGCCGGCGCAGCATGTAGTATCTAAGAGGAGAAAAACCGTGAAAACAATCGTCGCACAAAATCGATCGACGGAACCGTCTACCTGCTCATCAAATTGTATGTGTGATGACTCAACACAATTGTCGCGGGTTCTTTGTCTCCAGTTTTATGTTTTCTTGCCGTGATCACATATGTGTCGGCCGCCTCCTCGGCGTGCAAGTACTCGTCTACTGTTAAATGTTGAACGACGCCGGTCCTCTGTTTTCCGGTCCAGATTATTGAGAGACAAAGCGTCGTGACGACCCTCGTCCAGAGATGCGCCATCTGAAAATAAGACGATCGACATTCGACGAGTCAGCGTCGGTAGGTGTTTATTTTTTTTTCGAAATACCGACCTCCGCGTTACTCCTGTGACCCTCGTCGTCGACGGCCGAGACCTTTACGATTCCGACTGTACGGTTGAAAAGCTCCTTGAGCCTGTTCACGGCGCCGTCCAATTCGTCGTATAATTTCTCGACCGCTTTCGAGATTGCCAGGACGTTCGGCATGTCGTCCATTTCCGTCGCTCTCTTGTCAAATGTCTCTTGATATACACCCTTCGTTACTCTCTTGTAGTGATGGCCGAGCTGAAATCGCGTAAGATTGATTCGCTTGATCATTTCTTTGTCGGGGCGGCCGTCGGGGCCCTTCGGGAACATTGGATCTGTTCCCGAGTACTCCTCGGCGATCAACTTATAAAGTGTGTTGAGGGTTTTATAATATGAGACGGACGTCGCTTTGGTTTGGCCCGTCTCTTCCCGTCTGTGAAAAAAAAAATGGAAAATGGCATCAGATGACCCGGCGAAACCATCGCGCGATCCGATCGAGACTTACTGCCGTATGAAATCCACAATTGGATCCGGGTCCGTCAGCAGGTTACACCAATGCCCGGTCGCCCTTCCTCGCTTCTCCAGATACTGGGTCGTATAATGGATGACCTTGCCCACCTGCGCTAAGTAATTCATTTTGGCGGAGTGTTGGTCGACGTGAGTTATGTCCAACGTCTTGCGGTACAGGACGAGGAGCGGGTGACTCGCCGGGACGGACCGCAGCAACCCCTTGTTGCGTAGACGCTTCAACAGGTTCGATCTGAAATCAAAATTCGCATCGTGAACAGAACCGTCGACCGGTCGACTGTGAAAACGCTTACTTATTCGGCGTGTCTCCCTCCGCGATTTCGGCGTCGATCGTTTCCGGTGCCGTCGTCGGTGGCTCCGGTTCGGCCGGCCCTTTGGCGGTCGTCTTCGGCGATCGGTGTTCGTAGGACTCCAAGGCGGACGGAACGATCATGTCGACGAACGGATTGGCCGTGGTGCCGTCGGACACCGCGGGCAGGTCCCACGGTTCCCCGAACGCCGCTATCCGGCCGAGTATCGCGACACTGAAAAAAAAAACAACGATGTGAGACCGCGTCTTATCGGGACGGCGTCGTATCGACTTACGCGTGGCACGACTGTCGTATTGACCTGTCGTCCCAAAACGGGCCGATCGCTTTTTTGAGCTCGCGCATTGGCACCACGTTCACACACCGCCGTGCTGCACTCGATATGTACTTGCAAATCTTGTCAGCCGAGTCCTCGACTGGAGGGACGAGTTGGTCGTCGTGCATCGACAACAGGTGGCGTTTTAGGTTTTTTTCTGTTTTGAATTCGCACAGAGGGCAGTATTTATACGCCTGAAATCGAAAAACACGTCGACGTTTCGTTAAAAATATCGAGACGAAAACACAAACCGAAACTCACTACGGCGGACAAGACGTTTCTGGATTTATTCGCCAACGGGTATCGACGTTTTTTCTTCGGTCTGCTCTGTTCCTGTGACAAAGTCGGCGACGGCGCGTCATCTGAAACGAACACGGAGCGTCGTACGGTCGATCGTGAAAACGGTATATTTTTATTATCGTCGTACTCACCCCGGACGGACGGCGCACCCGAAACATCAGCGGGCGTCTCCACCAAACCGACGTCCCGCGACGTGGACGGCTTCGGCGACCACGGTTTCGGTGGCGAAGACGACGGTCCCGGCGGTGACGTCGGCGTCCATGATTTCAGCGGCGACGACGGTTTCGGCGGCGAAGACGACGGGCTCGGCGGCGACGTCGGTATCAACGGATTCAGCGGCGACGACGGTATCGGTGGCGAAGACGACGGTCCCGGCGGCGACGACGGTATCAACGGATTCAGCGGCGACGACAGTATCGGTGGTGAAGAGGACGGTCCCGGCGGCGACGTCGGTATCAACGGTTTCAGCGGCGACGACAGTATCGGTGGTGAAGAGGACGGTCCCGGCGGCGACGTCGGCGTCCATGATTTCAGCGGCGACGACGGTTTCGGCGGCGAAGACGACGGGCTCGGCGGCGACGTCGGTATCAACGGATTCAGCGGCGACGACGGTATCGGTGGCGAAGACGACGGTCCCGGCGGCGACGACGGTATCGGTGGCGAAGAGGACGGTCCCGGCGGCGACGTCAGCGTCCATGATTTCAGCGGCGACCATGATTTCAGCGACGACAGCGGCGACATCGGCGACATCGATTCGTCTGAAACGAACGTCGTACGGTCAAACTCGAAAATTGTACATAATAAACACATTTAAACGCTTACCGATTCGTAACGTGAATGTTTTAAGGACGTCCGGCAAATTTGGTCTCAGCGGCTGTATCGGCGAATCGTGCGACTCCATGAAATCGTACGCTGTAGAAAACACGAAAAAATCTTTAATCGGTGGTACGGACGAGTCGGAACGCCAAGACTTACGATCAGTTTCCTCGAAAGTGGCTGACAAGCCCTGCTCCTCGTCACGGGCGGCGGGTTCGGGAGCCGGTAGGTCGGCCTCTTTCGATCTCGCTGTAAAAAAATCGTCGAGTGTAAATATAACACTAGCGGACGCGTTCGAACAACGCGACGAATCGTACCGAACATGGCCGCCTTGAACCACGCTCTGGTCACCCCGGCCTGTTTGCACGCGGCTTTGCGTTCGACGCCTTTTTCGATTAACTCAATGACGGTGGCCAACAATCTCTGTTCCTCGTCCTCGGCGGCGTGTTCGGGAGTCGGTACGTCGGCCTCCTTCATTCTCGCTGTAAAAAAATCGTCGAGAGTAAATATTAAACTAGCGGACGCGTTTGAACGACGTGACGAATCGTACAGGACAAGGCGGCCTTGATCCACTTTTTGGTCACACCGGCCTGTTTGTACGCGGCTTTGCGTTTGACGCCTTTTTCGATTAGTTCAATGACGGTGTCCAACAATCTCTGCTCCTCGTCACGGGCGGCGGGTTCGGGAGCCGGTACGTCGGCCTCTTTCGACCTCGCTGTAAAAAAATCGTCGAGTGTAAATATAACACTAGCGGACGCGTTCGAACGACGCGACGAATCGTACCGAACATGGCCGCCTTGAACCACGCTCTGGTCACCCCGGCCTGTTTGCACGCGGCTTTGCGTTCGACGCCTTTTTCGATTAGTTCAATGACGGTGGCCAACAATCTCTGCTCCTCGTCACGGGCGGCGGGTTCGGGAGCCGGTACGTCGGCCTCCTTCATTCTCGCTGTAAAAAAATCGTCGAGAGTAAATATTAAACTAGCGGACGCGCTTGAACGAAGTGACGAATCGTACAGGACAAGGCCGCCTTGAACCACGCTCTGGTCACCCCGGCCTGTTTGCACGCGGCTTTGCGTTCGACGCCTTTTTCGATTAGTTCAATGACGGTGGCCAACAATCTCTGTTCCTCGTCCTCGGCGGCGTGTTCGGGAGTCGGTACGTCGGCCTCCTTCATTCTCGCTGTAAAAAAATCGTCGAGAGTAAATATTAAACTAGCGGACGCGCTTGAACGAAGTGACGAATCGTACAGGACAAGGCCGCCTTGAACCACGCTCTGGTCACCCCGGCCTGTTTGCACGCGGCTTTGCGTTCGACGCCTTTTTCGATTAGTTCAATGACAGTGGCCAACAATCTCTGTTCTTCGTCCTCGGCGGCGGGTTCGGGAGGCGGTATTTCGGCCTTCATCAATTGCTCTGCGATTAAATCGTTTACCGTAAATTAAATGCATACAAATACGCTCGAATAACACGCAAATAATAAAACGTTGTCACTACGAACGCCGATAACGTTAATGTAATAGATTATATCGTACCTTTCCTCTGAGCTAACGCTCTTCTCAGCGTGGTACGAGGCACGTTCATCTGTCTCGCCGCACTTGACACGCTATTCCCGGAGTCGACAATATCAATGGCCATCTGTAAGAAACGCGGATTGCGACCGTACTTCCTCGGTACCTAACAGTAAAATAAAAATTAAATACCGCACGAGTACATCGAATACGATCTGCCGTCTTACGTAAAGCCCGGTGTCCTCTTTGGATTCCAGCTTCTCCCAGAGAGTGGTTTTGGGCACGTTGAATTTCTTCACCGCCTGGTCCACCGACATCTTCCCCCCAGTGACGGCGGCAATTGCGGATTCCATATTCGACATCCTTGAAAATAAAAATCAACGCGTAAAAACGTCATCGTTTCGGAGTCAGGCCGCAGAAAATTTTTTTTTGGAAAAATTGATAACACTCACTTCGACGAAGTCAATTGAAGAAAAATCTGGAATCTACGACGAAAAACTCTGTGGAAACAGATAAACGTTGTAGATAAAACACCTAAAATTTCATACACAAAAAAAATTAAATAAATAAACACGTGAAAGTAATTATAAGTAAATGAAAATATGTAATTAATAAAATAATTAAAAAACAAAAATAAAAAGATTTTTATTATTGATAATTTTTTTTATATTTGTTTATGCTTTTTTTATGTTCAAATTGACATTATACTTATATTTACATTAATATTATCTATAACTTGTAATCATTTTTATTATTGTTATTTTTATAAATTTTTATGTTAAAATATACATCATATTTATATGTACATAATTATGATTCTTATTATTATTATTATTATTATAATTATTATTCTCAATAACTTATATTCATTTACAATATTAATATTTTATTGTATATATTTGCTTATTATCATTAAAAAACTTTTATGTTCAAATTTACATCATGTTATCTTTAAGAAATAAATATAATGTCAATTTGATTATAAAAAAACATAAACAAATTATAAACAAATACACATAATACAATAACAATAGTAAAAATTATAAATAAAAAATGTATCTAACAGTATATAAAACTTATGTACATATATATATATATATGATGTATATGATAACATAAAAATTTGTAATAATATCCATAAGAAAATTATTAATTATCTAAATGTATATATGTAGTATATAATACTAATGTACATATATATATGATGTATATGATAACATAAAAATTTGTAATAGTATCCATAAGAAAATTATTAATTATCAAAATGTATATATGTAGTATATAATACTAATGTACATATATATATGATGTATATGGTAACATAAAAATTTGTAATAATATCCATAAGAAAATTATTACTTATCAAAATATATATATTTAGTATATAATACTAATGTACATATATATATGATGTATATGGTAACATAAAAATTTGTAATAGTATCCATAAGAAAATTATTACTTATCAAAATATATATATTTAGTATATAATACTAATGTACATATATATATGATGTATATGGTAACATAAAAATTTGTAATAATATCCATAAGAAAATTATTAATTATCAAAATGTATATATGTAGTATATAATACTAATGTACATATATATATGATGTATATGATAACATAAAAATTTGTAATAGTATCCATAAGGAAATTATTACTTATCAAAATATATATATTTAGTATATAATACTAATGTACATATATATATGATGTATATGGTAACATAAAAATTTGTAATAATATCCATAAGAAATTTATTAATTATCAAAATGTATATATGTAGTATATAATACTAATGTACATATATATATGATGTATATGGTAACATAAAAATTTGTAATAGTATCCATAAGAAAATTATTACTTATCAAAATATATATATTTAGTATATAATACTAATGTACATATATATATGATGTATATGGTAACATAAAAATTTGTAATAATATCCATAAGAAATTTATTAATTATCAAAATGTATATATGTAGTATATAATACTAATGTACATATATATATGATGTATATGATAACATAAAGATTTGTAATAGTATCCATAAGAAAATTATTACTTATCAAAATATATATATGTGGTATATAATACTAATGTACATATATATATGATGTATATGATAACATAAAAATTTGTAATAGTATCCATAAGAAAATTATTACTTATCAAAATATATATATTTAGTATATAAGACTAATGTACATATATATATGATGTATATGGTAACATAAAAATTTGTAATAATATCCATAAGGAAATTATTACTTATCAAAATATATATATTTAGTATATAATACTAATGTACATATATATATGATGTATATGGTAACATAAAAATTTGTAATAATATCCATAAGAAATTTATTAATTATCAAAATGTATATATGTAGTATATAATACTAATGTACATATATATATGATGTATATGGTAACATAAAAATTTGTAATAATATCCATAAGAAAATTATTAATTATCAAAATGTATATATGTAGTATTTAATACTAATGTACATATATATATATGATGTATATGATAACATAAAAATTTGTAATAGTATCCATAAGAAAATTATTACTTATCAAAATATATATATTTAGTATATAATACTAATGTACATATATATATGATGTATATGATAACATAAAAATTTGTAATAGTATCCATAAGAAAATTATTACTTATCAAAATATATATATTTAGTATATAATACTAATGTACATATATATATGATGTATATGGTAACATAAAAATTTGTAATAATATCCATAAGAAAATTATTAATTATCTAAATGTATATATGTAGTATATAATACTAATGTACATATATATATGATGTATATGATAACATAAAAATTTGTAATAGTATCCATAAGAAAATTATTACTTTTCAAAATATATATATTTAGTATATAATACTAATGTACATATATATATGATGTATATGGTAACATAAAAATTTGTAATAATATCCATAAGAAAATTATTAATTATCAAAATGTATATATGTAGTATTTAATATTAATGTACATATATATATGATGTATATGGTAACATAAAAATTTGTAATAATATCCATAAGAAAATTATTAATTATCAAAATGTATATATGTAGTATATAATACTAATGTACATATATATATGATGTTGATTTGTTTATGATTGATATTCACATTGAAATCATATTTTTATTAATCAAACAAAATATAGAATATAGCAGACAGAAAAAAAAGAAATATATAAAGATTTAACTATTCGCAATATAATATGTTTGTTATTGCATATGAATCACGGTGTTAAATATAACAGAAATATGTGATGTACTATATTAAACTACTTACGCTAAACGTTTTTTGATGTACGCACTTCTGTGATTTAGATAGATTCAGTCAAACTTACTAAAATCCAAATTTTCATACACTACGGAAATGAAAAAACAATCAACACAATGAATAATCAACAGTGCACATATTATCGCCTGTGATACGAACTATAAACATGATAATAACATTTTTGTTATCAACTGTTAACGTTTCAGCGATTGTTTTATCGATATTGTTATACATTACGATCGATAGTATGGCTCATACACATATATTACTGTACTTATCTAATAATATCGATAGTATAGCTCATAGACACATCATATTCATATGTACATTATTATTATTATTATTATTATTATTATCTAATATTTAACTATATTTGATTATTCATATTTGGTCCTATACATTTATTGATTTTTTTTATATTCAATATGACACCATAAATATACATAAATAAATATATATATATATATATATTTGTAAATTAGTACTATATACTACTTATATACATTTTAATTAATGTTATTACATTTATTATTATTATTATTATTATTATTATTATACATAACTTATATATAATTTTTACTATATTATTACTATTTATATTTTATTACATATATATATATATATAATTTTATGATCAAATATACATCATATTTATATGTACATATATATTATCTAATACTTATATACTTTTGTAATATTAATATTTTATTGTCTATATTTGTTGGTAATTTTATTTCAATTGATATCCACATTGACATCATAACTATATTTTCATTATTAAACAGTATTATTATAAAAATTATCTTTAAACAAAATATTGTTTCATATGCTATAATAATCTAAATATATTACGAATATTCAAATATTTTATTAATTAATATATTTTTTGTAGTTAATAATCAACCTATTGCCTTGAGTCGTTCAACGGTACTAAATTCGGGAAAAATCGGGTTTGACGAAAAATTTTAAAAATAATATTGAAGTATTTCACGTACATATATATATGATGTATATGATAACATAAAAATTTGTAATAGTATCCATAAGAAAATTATTACTTATCAAAATATATATATGTAGTATAAAATACTAATGTACATATATATATGATGTATATGATAACATAAAAATTTGTAATAGTATCCATAAGAAATTTATTACTTTTCAAAATATATATATTTAGTATATAATACTAATGTACATATATATATGATGTATATGATAACATAAAAATTTGTAATAGTATCCATAAGAAAATTATTACTTATCAAAATATATATATTTAGTATATAATACTAATGTACATATATATATGATGTATATGGTAACATAAAAATTTGTAATAATATCCATAAGAAATTTATTAATTATCAAAATGTATATATGTAGTATATAATACTAATGTACATATATATATGATGTATATGATAACATAAAGATTTGTAATAGTATCCATAAGAAAATTATTACTTATCAAAATATATATATGTAGTATATAATACTAATGTACATATATATATGATGTATATGATAACATAAAAATTTGTAATAGTATCCATAAGAAAATTATTACTTATCAAAATATATATATTTAGTATATAAGACTAATGTACATATATATATGATGTATATGGTAACATAAAAATTTGTAATAATATCCATAAGGAAATTATTACTTATCAAAATATATATATTTAGTATATAATACTAATGTACATATATATATGATGTATATGGTAACATAAAAATTTGTAATAATATCCATAAGAAATTTATTAATTATCAAAATGTATATATGTAGTATATAATACTAATGTACATATATATATGATGTATATGGTAACATAAAAATTTGTAATAATATCCATAAGAAAATTATTAATTATCAAAATGTATATATGTAGTATTTAATACTAATGTACATATATATATATGATGTATATGATAACATAAAAATTTGTAATAGTATCCATAAGAAAATTATTACTTATCAAAATATATATATTTAGTATATAATACTAATGTACATATATATATGATGTATATGATAACATAAAAATTTGTAATAGTATCCATAAGAAAATTATTACTTATCAAAATATATATATTTAGTATATAATACTAATGTACATATATATATGATGTATATGGTAACATAAAAATTTGTAATAATATCCATAAGAAAATTATTAATTATCAAAATGTATATATGTAGTATATAATACTAATGTACATATATATATGATGTATATGGTAACATAAAAATTTGTAATAATATCCATAAGAAAATTATTAATTATCAAAATGTATATATGTAGTATTTAATACTAATGTACATATATATATATGATGTATATGATAACATAAAAATTTGTAATAGTATCCATAAGAAAATTATTACTTATCAAAATATATATATTTAGTATATAATACTAATGTACATATATATATGATGTATATGATAACATAAAAATTTGTAATAGTATCCATAAGAAAATTATTACTTATCAAAATATATATATTTAGTATATAATACTAATGTACATATATATATGATGTATATGGTAACATAAAAATTTGTAATAATATCCATAAGAAAATTATTAATTATCTAAATGTATATATGTAGTATATAATACTAATGTACATATATATATGATGTATATGATAACATAAAAATTTGTAATAGTATCCATAAGAAAATTATTACTTTTCAAAATATATATATTTAGTATATAATACTAATGTACATATATATATGATGTATATGGTAACATAAAAATTTGTAATAATATCCATAAGAAAATTATTAATTATCAAAATGTATATATGTAGTATATAATACTAATGTACATATATATATGATGTTGATTTGTTTATGATTGATATTCACATTGAAATCATATTTTTATTAATCAAACAAAATATAGAATATAGCAGACAGAAAAAAAAGAAATATATAAAGATTTAACTATTCGCAATATAATATGTTTGTTATTGCATATGAATCACGGTGTTAAATATAACAGAAATATGTGATGTACTATATTAAACTACTTACGCTAAACGTTTTTTGATGTACGCACTTCTGTGATTTAGATAGATTCAGTCAAACTTACTAAAATCCAAATTTTCATACACTACGGAAATGAAAAAACAATCAACACAATGAATAATCAACAGTGCACATATTATCGCCTGTGATACGAACTATAAACATGATAATAACATTTTTGTTATCAACTGTTAACGTTTCAGCGATTGTTTTATCGATATTGTTATACATTACGATCGATAGTATGGCTCATACACATATATTACTGTACTTATCTAATAATATCGATAGTATAGCTCATAGACACATCATATTCATATGTACATTATTATTATTATTATTATTATTATTATTATCTAATATTTAACTATATTTGATTATTCATATTTGGTCCTATACATTTATTGATTTTTTTTATATTCAATATGACACCATAAATATACATAAATAAATATATATATATATATATATATATTTGTAAATTAGTACTATATACTACTTATATACATTTTAATTAATGTTATTACATTATTATTATTATTATTATTATTATTATTATTATACATAACTTATATATAATTTTTACTATATTATTACTATTTATATTTTATTACATATATATATATATATATAATTTTATGATCAAATATACATCATATTTATATGTACATATATATTATCTAATACTTATATACTTTTGTAATATTAATATTTTATTGTCTATATTTGTTGGTAATTTTATTTCAATTGATATCCACATTGACATCATAACTATATTTTCATTATTAAACAGTATTATTATAAAAATTATCTTTAAACAAAATATTGTTTCATATGCTATAATAATCTAAATATATTACGAATATTCAAATATTTTATTAATTAATATATTTTTTGTAGTTAATAATCAACCTATTGCCTTGAGTCGTTCAACGGTACTAAATTCGGGAAAAATCGGGTTTGACGAAAAATTTTAAAAATTATATTTTTGTATTTCACGTCCCGCTGGGTTTGAATGAGAGTAGTTCAACGCCTCAGTCGAGTAAGTGAAATACTTGAAGTAAAACCAAAAAAATTTAAAAATCAAAATTCGACTTCGCGCTTTCGGAATTAGGCGTAACACGTCGATTAACGCTGGGGCTGTGAATTTCAGAGAGAAATAACGAAATAAATTTTTTCGGACAAGTTCGGGACGTCCCGCTGGGTTTGAATGAGAGTCGTTCAACGGTACTTGATTCGGGAAAAATCGGGTTTGACGAAAAATTTTAAAAATAATATTTTAGTATTTCACGTCCACTGGGCTTGAATGAGAGTAGTTCAACGCCTCAATCGAGTAAGTGAAATACTTGAAGTAAAACCAAAAAAATTTAAAAATCAAAATTCGACTTCGCGCTTTCGGAATTAGGCGTAACACGTCGATTAACGCTGGGGCTGTGAATTTCAGAGAGAAATAACCAAAATAAATTTTTTCGGACAAGATCGGGACGTCCCGTTGGGTTTGAATGAGAGTCGTTCAACGGTACTTAATTCGGGAAAAATCGGGTTTGACGAAAAACTTTAAAAATTATATTTTAATATTTCACGTCCACTGGGCTTGAATGAGAGTCGTTCAACGGTACTAAATTCGGGAAAAATCGGGTTTGACGAAAAATTTTAAAAATAATATTTTAGTATTTCACGTCCACTGGGTTTGAATGAGAGTAGTTCAACGCCTCAATCGAGTAAGTGAAATACTTGAAGTAAACCAAAAAAAATTTAAAAATCAAAATTCGACTTCGCGCTTTCGGAATTAGGCGTAACACGTCGATTAACGCTCGGGCTGTGAGTTTCAGAGAGAAATAACGAAAAAAATTTTTTCGGCCAAGTTCGGGACCGGCGGGCGTGAAAAGAGGAGTCTGCAGCACAACGAGAGTCGTTGAACGCCTCTATCGAATATGCGAACAGACGGGTTTGTGAATAGAGGAGTCTGCAGCACAACGAGAGTCGTTGAACGCCTCTATCGAATATGCGAACAGACGGGTTTGTGTTAGAGTCGTTGAACGCCTCTATCGTAAGGTGAAAAACCAGAAGAAAAACCGAAATAATTTAAAAATCAAAATTCGACTTCGCGCTTTCGGAATTAGGCGTAACACGTCGATTAACGCTGGGGCTGTGAATTTCAGAGAGAAATAACGAAATAAATTTTTTCGGACAAGTTCGGGACGTCCCGCTGGGTTTGAATGAGAGTCGTTCAACGGTACTTGATTCGGGAAAAATCGGGTTTGACGAAAAATTTTAAAAATAATATTTTAGTATTTCACGTCCACTGGGCTTGAATGAGAGTAGTTCAACGCCTCAATCGAGTAAGTGAAATACTTGAAGTAAAACCAAAAAAATTTAAAAATCAAAATTCGACTTCGCGCTTTCGGAATTAGGCGTAACACGTCGATTAACGCTGGGGCTGTGAATTTCAGAGAGAAATAACCAAAATAAATTTTTTCGGACAAGATCGGGACGTCCCGTTGGGTTTGAATGAGAGTCGTTCAACGGTACTTAATTCGGGAAAAATCGGGTTTGACGAAAAACTTTAAAAATTATATTTTAATATTTCACGTCCCGCTGGGTTTGAATGAGAGTCGTTCAACGGTACTAAATTCGGGAAAAATCGGGTTTGACGAAAAATTTTAAAAATTATATTTTTGTATTTCACGTCCCGCTGGGTTTGAATGAGAGTAGTTCAACGCCTCAATCGAGTAAGTGAAATACTTGAAGTAAAACCAAAAAAATTTAAAAATCAAAATTCGACTTCGCGCTTTCGGAATTAGGCGTAACACGTCGATTAACGCTTGGCCTGTGAATTTCAGAGAGAAATAACGATATAAATTTTTTCGGCCACGTTCGGGACGTCCCGCTGGGTTTGAATGAGAGTCGTTCAACGGTACTTAATTCGGGAAAAATCGGGTTTGACGAAAAACTTTAAAAATTATATTTTAATATTTCACGTCCCGCTGGGTTTGAATGAGAGTCGTTCAACGGTACTAAATTCGGGAAAAATCGGGTTTGACGAAAAATTTTAAAAATTATATTTTTGTATTTCACGTCCCGCTGGGTTTGAATGAGAGTAGTTCAACGCCTCAGTCGAGTAAGTGAAATACTTGAAGTAAAACCACAAAAATTTAAAAATCAAAATTCGACTTCGCGCTTTCGGAATTAGGCGTAACACGTCGATTAACGCTCGGGCTGTGAGTTTCAGAGAGAAATAACGAAAAAAATTTTTTCGGCCAAGTTCGGGACCGGCGGGCGTGAAAAGAGGAGTCTGCAGCACAACGAGAGTCGTTGAACGCCTCTATCGAATATGCGAACAGACGGGTTTGTGAATAGAGGAGTCTGCAGCACAACGAGAGTCGTTGAACGCCTCTATCGAATATGCGAACAGACGGGTTTGTGTTAGAGTCGTTGAACGCCTCTATCGTAAGGTGAAAAACCAGAAGAAAAACCGAAATAATTTAAAAATCAAAATTCGACTTCGCGCTTTCGGAATTAGGCGTAACACGTCGATTAACGCTGGGGCTGTGAATTTCAGAGAGAAATAACCAAAATAAATTTTTTCGGACAAGTTCGGGACGTCCCGCTGGGTTTGAATGTGAGTCGTTCAACGGTACTAAATTCGGGAAAAATCGGGTTTGACGAAAAATTTTAAAAATAATATTTTAGTATTTCACGTCCCGCTGGGTTTGAATGAGAGTAGTTCAACGCCTCAATCGAGTAAGTGAAATACTTGAAGTAAAACCAAAAAAATTTAAAAATCAAAATTCGACTTCGCGCTTTCGGAATTAGGCGTAACACGTCGATTAACGCTCGGGCTGTGAGTTTCAGAGAGAAATAACGAAAAAAATTTTTTCGGCCAAGTTCGGGACCGGCGGGCGTGAAAAGAGGAGTCTGCAGCACAACGAGAGTCGTTGAACGCCTCTATCGAATATGCGAACAGACGGGTTTGTGAATAGAGGAGTCTGCAGCACAACGAGAGTCGTTGAACGCCTCTATCGAATATGCGAACAGACGGGTTTGTGTTAGAGTCGTTGAACGCCTCTATCGTAAGGTGAAAAACCAGAAGAAAAACCGAAATAATTTAAAAATCAAAATTCGACTCCGCGCTTTCGGAATTAGGCGTAACACGTCGATTAACGCTGGGGCTGTGAATTTCAGAGAGAAATAACGAAAAAAATTTTTTTGGCCAAGTTCGGGACCGGCGGGCGTGCGTTCGAGGGTCACCGCGGGCCGCGTCCCGACGAAGAACGAATAGGCCAAGTTCCGGCACACGGCGATATGTCAAGCCGGACTGCGGGATCGTCGCCTTCGTGCTGCTTTTTTCCCGCACGTCGGGCTGCGAAAAGAGGAGTCTGCAGCACAACGAGAGTCGTTGAACGCCTCTTTCGTATATGCGAACAGACGGGTTTGTAATAGAGTCGTTGAACGCCTCTTAAGAGTAGGGAAAAACGGGTTTGTATTAGAGTCGTTGAACGCCTCTTAAGAGTAGGGGAAAACGGGTTTGTATTAGAGTCGTTGAACGCCTCTGAAGAGGAGTGTAAAAAAATTAATTAAAAACGAAAAAATTTAAAAATCAAAATTCGACTCCGCGCTTTCGGAATTAGGCGTAACACGTCGATTAACGCTGGGGCTGTGAATTTCAGAGAGAAATAACGAAAAAAATTTTTTTGGCCAAGTTCGGGACCGGCGGGCGTGCGTTCGAGGGTCACCGCGGGCCGCGTCCCGACGAAGAACGAATAGGCCAAGTTCCGGCACACGGCGATATGTCAAGCCGGACTGCGGGATCGTCGCCTTCTTGCTGCTTTTTTCCCGCACGTCGGGCTGCGAAAAGAGGAGTCTGCAGCACAAGAGAGTCGTTGAACGCCTCTATCGTTATGTGAAAAACCTAAAGTAAATCCGAAATAATTCAAAAATCAAAATTCGACTTCGCGCTTTCGGAATTAGGCGTAACACGTCGATTAACGCTGGGGCTGTGAATTTCAGAGAGAAATAACGAAAAAAAATTTTTTCGGCCATGTTCGGGACCGGCGGGCGTGCGTTCGAGGGTCACCGCGGGCCGCGTCCCGACGAAGAACGAATTGGCCAAGTTCCGGTACACGGCGATATGTCAAGCCGGACTGCGGGATCGTCGCCTTCGTGCTACATTTTTCCCGCACGTCGGGCTGCGAAAAGAGGAGTCTGCAGCACAAAAGAGTCGTTGAACGCCTCTCGAATTCCAGGGAGCAATTTGTTTTCGCCGTAGTTTATTCAATTTTATAGTTATTGACTAGGTGTTTTCGGGTTTGTACTTAGAATTGAACGCTCTATCCATCTGTAAATTCTATTGTAGATAAACACCTAAACTAAGGAATCGGTTTGTGCGCGAGTCGTTCAACTCCTCTAAGATTGGGGTAATACTTAACCACGCGTAGCGGAACTTGAAACACTAAATTTAGCTTATTTTTTAAAATATTCAAAATTTTTACTTAATTCTTGTTTCGGAGCAATGCACGAGTGTTTCTCTATCGTGTCATATAATTTTATAAGTCGTAGAATTTTAAATTTCGATTTTGAAAAAATCGATCCAAAAAGTTGGAAAAAGACTCGATTCGGTCACTCATGCCTATACAGGTACTATGTAAACAGCCTCCGTTTTTTCGACTGGTCGAGAAAACGATTTAACTTTTTTTCCCGCACGTCGGGCTGCGAAAAGAGGAGTCTGCAGCACAACGAGAGTCGTTGAACGCCTCTATCGAATATGCGAACAGACGGGTTTGTGAATAGAGGAGTCTGCAGCACAACGAGAGTCGTTGAACGCCTCTATCGAATATGCGAACAGACGGGTTTGTGTTAGAGTCGTTGAACGCCTCTATCGTAAGGTGAAAAACCAGAAGAAAAACCGAAATAATTAAAAAATCAAAATTCGACTTCGCGCTTTCGGAATTAGGCGTAACACGTCGATTAACGCTGGGGCTGTGAATTTCAGAGAGAAATAACGAAAAAAATTTTTTTGGCCAAGTTCGGGACCGGCGGGCGTGCGTTCGAGGGTCACCGCGGGCCGCGTCCCGACGAAGAACGAATAGGCCAAGTTCCGGCACACGGCGATATGTCAAGCCGGACTGCGGGATCGTCGCCTTCGTGCTGCTTTTTTCCCGCACGTCGGGCTGCGAAAAGAGGAGTCTGCAGCACAACGAGAGTCGTTGAACGCCTCTTTCGTATATGCGAACAGACGGGTTTGTAATAGAGTCGTTGAACGCCTCTTAAGAGTAGGGAAAAACGGGTTTGTATTAGAGTCGTTGAACGCCTCTTAAGAGTAGGGGAAAACGGGTTTGTATTAGAGTCGTTGAACGCCTCTGAAGAGGAGTGTAAAAAAATTAATTAAAAACGAAAAAATTTAAAAATCAAAATTCGACTCCGCGCTTTCGGAATTAGGCGTAACACGTCGATTAACGCTGGGGCTGTGAATTTCAGAGAGAAATAACGAAAAAAATTTTTTTGGCCAAGTTCGGGACCGGCGGGCGTGCGTTCGAGGGTCACCGCGGGCCGCGTCCCGACGAAGAACGAATAGGCCAAGTTCCGGCACACGGCGATATGTCAAGCCGGACTGCGGGATCGTCGCCTTCTTGCTGCTTTTTTCCCGCACGTCGGGCTGCGAAAAGAGGAGTCTGCAGCACAAGAGAGTCGTTGAACGCCTCTATCGTTATGTGAAAAACCTAAAGTAAATCCGAAATAATTCAAAAATCAAAATTCGACTTCGCGCTTTCGGAATTAGGCGTAACACGTCGATTAACGCTGGGGCTGTGAATTTCAGAGAGAAATAACGAAAAAAAATTTTTTCGGCCATGTTCGGGACCGGCGGGCGTGCGTTCGAGGGTCACCGCGGGCCGCGTCCCGACGAAGAACGAATTGGCCAAGTTCCGGTACACGGCGATATGTCAAGCCGGACTGCGGGATCGTCGCCTTCGTGCTACATTTTTCCCGCACGTCGGGCTGCGAAAAGAGGAGTCTGCAGCACAAAAGAGTCGTTGAACGCCTCTCGAATTCCAGGGAGCAATTTGTTTTCGCCGTAGTTTATTCAATTTTATAGTTATTGACTAGGTGTTTTCGGGTTTGTACTTAGAATTGAACGCTCTATCCATCTGTAAATTCTATTGTAGATAAACACCTAAACTAAGGAATCGGTTTGTGCGCGAGTCGTTCAACTCCTCTAAGATTGGGGTAATACTTAACCACGCGTAGCGGAACTTGAAACACTAAATTTAGCTTATTTTTTAAAATATTCAAAATTTTTACTTAATTCTTGTTTCGGAGCAATGCACGAGTGTTTCTCTATCGTGTCATATAATTTTATAAGTCGTAGAATTTTAAATTTCGATTTTGAAAAAATCGATCCAAAAAGTTGGAAAAAGACTCGATTCGGTCACTCATGCCTATACAGGTACTATGTAAACAGCCTCCGTTTTTTCGACTGGTCGAGAAAACGATTTAACTTTTTTTCCCGCACGTCGGGCTGCGAAAAGAGGAGTCTGCAGCACAACGAGAGTCGTTGAACGCCTCTATCGAATATGCGAACAGACGGGTTTGTGAATAGAGGAGTCTGCAGCACAACGAGAGTCGTTGAACGCCTCTATCGAATATGCGAACAGACGGGTTTGTGTTAGAGTCGTTGAACGCCTCTATCGTAAGGTGAAAAACCAGAAGAAAAACCGAAATAATTAAAAAATCAAAATTCGACTTCGCGCTTTCGGAATTAGGCGTAACACGTCGATTAACGCTGGGGCTGTGAATTTCAGAGAGAAATAACGAAAAAATTTTTTCGGCCAAGTTCGGGACCGGCGGGCGTGCGTTCGAGGGTCACCGCGGGCCGCGTCCCGACGAAGAACGAATAGGCCAAGTTCCGGCACACGGCGATATGTCAAGCCGGACTGCGGGATCGTCGCCTTCGTGCTGCTTTTTTCCCGCACGTCGGGCTGCGAAAAGAGGAGTCTGCAGCACAACGAGAGTCGTTGAACGCCTCTTTCGTATATGCGAACAGACGGGTT
>CM032339.1:4058338-4065838 GCA_019022885.1 Schlechtendalia chinensis | reverse complement strand
ACGCTCCTCAGAGCCAATCCTTATCCCGAAGTTACGGATCGGTTTTGCCGACTTCCCTTACCTACATTATTCTATGCGGCTAGAGGCTGCTCACCTCGGAGACCTGCTGCGGATATCGGTACGAACCGACGCGAAGACTCCGCGTGGCCCTCTCTCGAATTTTCAAGGTCCGCGTGGGGGTCACGGACACCGCCGCAACGAGCGGTGCTCTTCGCGCTCGCGTCCCTATCGCCCGGCTAGAGGATTCCAGGGACGTACAACGCTCACAGAGAAAAGAGAACTCTTCCCCGGACCCCCCGGCGGCTTCTTCGAGTTCATTCCGGTCGCCCGGACGAGACAAAAGAGCCCCGAACACAGGGAGCGGTTCCGCGTCGGGTCCCGGAATACGGACCGGATTCCCTCTCGCCCCATGGACGATTCGAAAACGCCTTCGCCCGTGGTCACGAGGATCTCTCCCCGGGCTTAGGATCGACTGACTCTTGGACAACGGCTGTTCACCAAGAAACCCTTCTCCACGGCAGCCCCCGAGGGCCCCTCTCGAGTATTTGCTACTACCACCAAGATCTGCGCCGACGGCGGCTCCAGGCGGTCTCGCGACCTGCCCTTCGACGCACACCGCCGCGCCATCCTACTCGTCGGGGCGTGCCGGGGCGGCGGCGGCGGCCGCGACCCGAGGGCCGCGGCGACGCCGTCGCCCCACTGTGCCGCCGACGGCCGAGTATAGGCACGACGCTCCAGCGCCATCCATTTTCAGAGCTAGTTGCTTCGGCAGGTGAGTTGTTACACACTCCTTAGCGGATTCCGACTTCCATGGCCACCGTCCTGCTGTCATCAGCAACCAACGCCTTTCATGGTCTCTGAATACGCGTCGATTTCGGCGCCTTAACTCGGCGTTCGGTTCATCCCGCAGCGCCAGTTCTGCTTACCAAAAATGGCCCACTAAGCGCCTATGGCTCCGTCGCCGGCTTCGCACGCGGTTCACGCGGTGTGTACCAGGTAAAGCCGGCGATCTCACCCATTTATAGTTTGAGAATAGGTTGAGGCCGTTTCGGCCCCAATGTCCTCTAATCATTCGCTTTACCGTATGAGACGTCCTCCGTGTTACGAGCGTGTTGTTACCGCGCCGTACAGCGCGGAGTCCCACCGGCGTCCGCACGCCCGCTCACGGGCGGCACACCTCGGCGCCAGCTATCCTGAGGGAAACTTCGGATGGAACCAGCTACTAGATGGTTCGATTAGTCTTTCGCCCCTATACCCAGCTCAGACGATCGATTTGCACGTCAGAATCGCTGCGGACCTCCATCAGGGTTTCCCCTGACTTCATCCTGGCCAGGCATAGTTCACCATCTTTCGGGTACCAACGAGTGCGCTAAGGGTGCGCCCCCGGACGGCCGAAGCCGACCCGGCGGAGACGCCCCCGGACTGCGGACCGGCGCGACCGTGAACGCCGGAGGGTTCGGTCGCCTGGCCATCGTCCGTCGTCACCGATCACTTTCATTGCGCCAATCGTGGTTTTTCATTCGGAGCGCGCCGCGCCGAGCGCGACGACGCGCTCGCCCGACCGTTGACTCGCGCACGCGTTAGACTCCTTGGTCCGTGTTTCAAGACGGGTCGGAAAGTAGCCCGAAACTCGTCGCCGACCGACGGGCCCCGCCTGCGACGGGGCCGCGTCGACGGTTCTTGCCGTCGGGCCGGCCGGCCAGGAGCTCCGGGGTTCGGCCGCGGAGCGGACGCGCCGGAGCGCGACCGCCGCGACGAACCGCCTCCCGGGCCCTTCGGCCGGCGCCCAACGGGTCGCGACGTCCGCTGGCCCGGCGAAAGATCCGGCCGGCGGTGCGTGAGTCGCCTCCAAAGCGACGACCGCACGCCGAACACCGACCGTGAATTCGCCGGGCGGGGACTCGCGGGCTCTGTCCGTTTACACCCGAACGGTTTCACGTTCTTATGAACTCTCTCTTCAAAGTCCTTTTCAACTTTCCCTCACGGTACTTGTCCGCTATCGGTCTCGTGGTCGTATTTAGCCTTAGATGGAGTTTACCACCGACTTCGGGCTGCACTCTCAAGCAACCCGACTCGAAGGCGCGGTCCGATCCCGGGACGCTGCTCGGCGGCCCTACTGGCCTGGCACCATCTGCGGGCCGTGGCCCCGTTCAAAGGAGACTTGGACCGTCGAGCGCGCCCGGCAACGAGGCCGGCCCGTACGCCACAACTCCCATACGTGCCGCGGCACGAAAGTGCGCGGCGGGATTCGGCGGTGGGCTCTTCCCTGTTCGCTCGCCGCTACTGGGGGAATCACGGTTGTTTTCTTTTCCTCCGCTTATTAATATGCTTAAATCCGGCGGGTGGTCCCGCCTGATCTGAGGTCGGAACGTAGGTTCTATCGTGTTATACGTGTGTTTTTTCTTTTTCCGACGCCGCGGCCGGGACCGCGTCCGGCGGAATTGGAAAAAAAAAAAAATATTTTTTTTTCACAAGTCCCGCCGGCGCGGCCGCGGCCGCGACGACCGGCGGACGGCCGCCGCGGGTCCGCGCGCGCTCGCTCACGCCGCGCGTCCACGTCCGCTTCTCGGAAGCCGGAGAGCCGGAGCGCCCGCCGCGGTGCGGCGGGCGACTCCCTTCTCAGCCGACCCGGCCGCGCTCTCGCGCGGCGGGCGGACGGGAACGCGCCGTCGTGACGGCGCGGGGACCCGCGTGACCGGCGTCTGCCGTCATCTCGTAAAACTTGAGCGGACGACCGGGCCGCGGCGGAACCGCGGCCCGGTAGAACCGCCAATCTCAAACGCGACGTCGACGAGACGCGGCCGACCGTGGTGAACACGGCCGGGCGCGTCGTCGACGCCGCGCGTCGGTCTGGCCGAGTATCCGATATACGACCCTCAGACAGGCGTGGCCCGGGACCCGTGGGTCACCGAGGCCGCAATGTGCGTTCGACTGGTCGATGTTCGTATAACCTGCGGATTACACGACGACGCGCAGATAGCTGCGGTCTTCATCGATCCACGAGCCAAGTGATCCGCCGTTCGGGGTCTGGTGTGGTGACAACACGGGAGTACGTGTCCGTCGTTATTTTTTTATTTTTTGTTTTGTTTTGGCGGACAAAAAATTTTTGATCGAAAAAAAATCCGCTCTTTTTTCACCATCTTTCGGGGGCGCGACTGCCGCCGGGCGACCTCGGTCGCCCGGACGCGCTTCCGGCGTTTTCGTCTTGGCGGCGGCCGGGCGGGGCGCGGCGACAAGTCGTCGTCACGCGCCCCGCCGCCGCCGCCGGTCGGGGGTCGCGGCGCGCGGGCGGTCGGTCGGAGCCGGTGTCGGCCACGCCGAGCGCGCGCGGCCGCGGGGTTCGGAACGGGCGCGCGCGGAGCCCGGCCGCTGGCGCGACCGGTCCCGCGGGCCGTCTCTCTAATGATCCTTCCGCAGGTTCACCTACGGAAACCTTGTTACGACTTTTACTTCCTCTAAACGGCCGAGTTTGGTCATCTTCCCGATCGCACGACGACCCAGCCCGGGGGGCCGGATAACGCGCGTCCAGTCCGAAGACCTCACTGCGGTCGTTCAATCGGTAGTAGCGACGGGCGGTGTGTACAAAGGGCAGGGACGTAATCAACGCGAGCTGATGACTCGCGCTTACTGGGAATTCCTCGTTCACGTGGAAAAATTGCAAGCCACGATCCCTAAGCACGAAGGAGGTTCAGCGGGTTGCCCGGAAGCCTGTCGGCCCAGGAACGTTAACACACGCTGATTCCTTCAGTGTAGCGCGCGTGCGGCCCAGAACATCTAAGGGCATCACAGACCTGTTATCGCTCAGTCTCGTGCGGCTATTTTCGTCCGCCGCCTGTCCCTCTAAGAAGAGTTTAAGCTCCTGTGAGCCGGCGGTAGCCCTAGTAACGTATCGTGATCCGCCGGCGACGGCCGCGGACGCGGCGCGCTTCACCGCGGAGCCCGACGCGCGACCGACGCGCGCGCGGACGCGCGCTCCGACCGGGGGTCGCCCCCGGCCGAAACGCGCGGCGCGCGCGCGCCGGCAGCGAGCCGGGACGCGGATGGCGCGGCCGCGCCCGACGACCGCCGTGGACGACGGGCGAACGCGTTCGGGGATACCGGGCCGAGCCGACGGTGACGCGGACGCGGACGGCCGAAACCGCCCGCGCCGCGTCCACGCCGGCCCGGGTTTACCCGCCTAGTTAGCAGGACAGAGTCTCGTTCGTTATCGGAATTAACCAGACAGATCGCTCCACCAACTAAGAACGGCCATGCACCACCACCCACCGAATCAAGAAAGAGCTCTCAATCTGTCAATCTTTCCGGTGTCCGGGCCTGGTGAGGTTTCCCGTGTTGAGTCAAATTAAGCCGCAGGCTCCACTCCTGGTGGTGCCCTTCCGTCAATTCCTTTAAGTTTCAACTTTGCAATCATACTTCCCCCGGAACCGAAAAGCTTCGGTTTCCCGGAAGCTGCCCGCCGGGTCGTTAATGAAACGCCGGCGGATCGCTAGCTGGCATCGTTTACAGTTAGAACTAGGGCGGTATCTGATCGCCTTCGAACCTCTAACTTTCGTTCTTGATCATACGAGAACGTACTTGGCAAATGCTTTCGCGTCAGTTCGTCTCGAGACGATCCAAGAATTTCACCTCTAACGTCTCGGTACGAATGCCCCCGCCCGTCTCTGTTGATCATTACCTCCGGTCCCGAAAACCGGCCCGGCGGGACGCGCGGACGACTGGCGCCCGCGGCCCGGCGGCCCGCGCACGGAAACGCCCCGGAGGGCGGTTTCGCGCGCCCGCGGAGGGCGGAGATGCGCGGGACCGAGGTCTTGTTCCATTATTCCATGCGACCAGTATTCAGGGCTTTTTGACGGGACGGCCGCGAGGCCGGACCGCCAGATTCGAGCCTGCTTTGAGCACTCTAATTTGTTCAAAGTAAACGTGTCGGCCCGCCGACGGCACTCGGTGAAGAGCACCGCGCAGCAAGATTGGAGTAGGCGGCCGCCGTCGCCGGACCCCGACGGCCGCGCGACGCGATGGCCGCGCGACAGCCGAAGCCCGGGACACGTGTCCGCCTGCCGACAATACGTCCGGCCGACGTGCCGGGGACTAACACCCCGAGACGGCCGACGAGCGCGACGACGGCCGCGGCGACGGGACGAGTGGTCCCGCGACGCGACCGGCCGCGACACGCCGGACCGCCAGGGTGGTCCGGCACCGCCCAGACACAGATCCGACTACGAGCTTTTTAACCGCAACAACTTTAATATACGCTATTGGAGCTGGAATTACCGCGGCTGCTGGCACCAGACTTGCCCTCCAATTGATCCTCGTTTAAAGGTTTTAAAGTGTTCTCATTCCGATTACGGGGCCTCGGATGAGTCCCGTATCGTTATTTTTCGTCACTACCTCCCCGTTCGGGAGTGGGTAATTTGCGCGCCTGCTGCCTTCCTTGGATGTGGTAGCCGTTTCTCAGGCTCCCTCTCCGGAATCGAACCCTGATTCCCCGTTACCCGTTACCACCACGGTAGGCATGGAACCTACCGTCGACAGTTGATAAGGCAGACATTTGAAAGATGCGTCGCCGGTACGAAGACCGTGCGATCAGCTCGAAGTTATTCAGAGTCACCAGGTCTTTGCGCGGGCCGCGATCGGGGCGCGCGCGAGGCGCGCCCGCGACGGGCCGGTTTTGATCTAATAAAAGCGTTCCTCCCGCGCACGACGCCCGGAGGCGCCGCCGCGACGGTCGGAACTCTGTCGGCATGTATTAGCTCTAGAATTACCACAGTTATCCAAGTAACTCGTGTACGATCTAAGGAACCACAACTGATTTAATGAGCCTTTCGCGGTTTCACCTTAATGCGGCTTGCACTGAGACATGCATGGCTTAATCTTTGAGACAAGCATATGACTACTGGCAGGATCAACCAGGGATCCCCGGTCGTCGACGGCCGCGACGCCGGGAGGCCCGCGAGAGACCCCCGCGACGACGCGACGCGTCGTCTTCGAGCGTCGGTCCCGGCGCCGTCGCCGCGTCGTCCCCGGCTTGCGCGGGAGACGGACTCGGACGACGACGGGGGCCGACGCCGTGGACGGTCGCGAGTCGAGACGCGCCGCCGACGACGACGACGAGACCCGCTGGACGGGTCCCGCCGAAGCCGGGCGACGCGCGCTCGCGCGCGACCGACCGCGTTGTTCGTACGTGCTTGTTGCATCGTATTTATATATAATGGTTCGCTTATTAATAATATGTAAATATCATGTATATCGGACGCGTCTTCGAGCGTCGGGGTCCCGCGCCGTCGCCGCGTCGTCCCCGGCTGGCGGGAGACGGACGCGGACGACGACGGGGACCGCCGACGCCGTGGACGGTCGCGAGTCGAGACGCGCCGCCGACGACGACGGCGAGACCGCTGGACGGGTCCCGCCGAAGCCGGGCGACGCGCCGTATTATGCTTATTAATATGTATATATATCGGATTCATCCGGAATTATCGGTCCCCAGCCGAGAAAATCGCGGGGCGAGCCGGGACGCGACGCGAAGTCCGTCGTCCCGGGGCTTCGCCCCGGCGAGACCGCCGGGCACGGCTCCACGGCCGGCCGCGACGGGTCGTACGGGCTCCGTGAGCGTAACCGTCCGAAACGGCAGCGGGAGTCGTCTTTAGACCGCGTAGATTACGGCGGAGGACCGCCGGCCCGCGGGCGGGTCCGATGGCCTCCGCGTACGAGGCAGCCGTCCGTGTACGATGGGTCGACGACCGCGTCCGGGCGGAAGCGAAAAAATTTTTCCGCGACCGCGCCGTCGTCGGCATCGCCCGCGGCGGTGCGGTAATACGGGCGACCGTCGACCGGCGCACGCCGACCGGCGTACGCCGACCGACCGGTCCCCTTATAGTAGGAGAATTACGCGGCCGTGCGCAATCCAATTATTCGACGCGTAGCGGAACTCGACCGAAATTTTTCTAAGTCCGACGCGTAGCGGAACTCGAAAAAAAAAATTTTTTTTTTTTTTTCCTAAGTACGGGGCGCGTAGCGGAACTCGACTTAAAGGGTACGCCGAACGCCCCCCGGCCCAAAAAGGGGGGGTCGAGGGGAAATTTTTTTTTTTTATCCAAAGTGCGGGGCGCGTAGCGGAACTCGACTTAAAGGGTACGCCGAACGCCCCCCGGCCCAAAAAGGGGGGGTCGAGGGGAAATTTTTTTTTTTTTTTTCAAAAAAGGTAAACCGAGCAAAAGGCGACCTAAACGGGTCGCCAAATGCCCCCCGCCCAAAAAGGGGGGGTCAAAAAAAATTTTTTTTTTTAAATCCTGCTACGCGCGTTTTTCCGTGCGTAGCGGAACTCGAAAACAATGACACGGCAAAGCGAAAAAACGGAGGCGAGTTCACGAGTGAGAATGTGGACAATTCGGTTTTCGTCGCAATCGAAAACCACTTTTTTGAAAAAGTCAAATAATCGAAATAATGTTGGTTTGCTGTTATAGCAAGGACAAGGACACTTAATACAATGCTCAAATAAAAGGA
>CM032339.1:4041359-4056359 GCA_019022885.1 Schlechtendalia chinensis | reverse complement strand
CCATTTTTGGTAAGCAGAACTGGCGCTGCGGGATGAACCGAACGCCGAGTTAAGGCGCCGAAATCGACGCGTATTCAGAGACCATGAAAGGCGTTGGTTGCTGATGACAGCAGGACGGTGGCCATGGAAGTCGGAATCCGCTAAGGAGTGTGTAACAACTCACCTGCCGAAGCAACTAGCTCTGAAAATGGATGGCGCTGGAGCGTCGTGCCTATACTCGGCCGTCGGCGGCACAGTGGGGCGACGGCGTCGCCGCGGCCCTCGGGTCGCGGCCGCCGCCGCCGCCCCGGCACGCCCCGACGAGTAGGATGGCGCGGCGGTGTGCGTCGAAGGGCAGGTCGCGAGACCGCCTGGAGCCGCCGTCGGCGCAGATCTTGGTGGTAGTAGCAAATACTCGAGAGGGGCCCTCGGGGGCTGCCGTGGAGAAGGGTTTCTTGTGAACAGCCGTTGTCCAAGAGTCAGTCGATCCTAAGCCCGGGGAGAGATCCTCGTGACCACGGGCGAAGGCGTTTTCGAATCGTCCATGGGGCGAGAGGGAATCCGGTCCGTATTCCGGGACCCGACGCGGAACCGCTCCCTGTGTTCGGGGCTCTTTTGTCTCGTCCGGGCGACCGGAATGAACTCGAAGAAGCCGCCGGGGGGTCCGGGAAGAGTTCTCTTTTCTCTGTGAGCGTTGTACGTCCCTGGAATCCTCTAGCCGGGCGATAGGGACGCGAGCGCGAAGAGCACCGCTCGTTGCGGCGGTGTCCGTGACCCCCACGCGGACCTTGAAAATTCGAGAGAGGGCCACGCGGAGTCTTCGCGTCGGTTCGTACCGATATCCGCAGCAGGTCTCCGAGGTGAGCAGCCTCTAGCCGCATAGAATAATGTAGGTAAGGGAAGTCGGCAAAACCGATCCGTAACTTCGGGATAAGGATTGGCTCTGAGGAGCGTGGCGGATCGGGTTCGGGTCGTTGTAGAAGCGTAGGCGGTGCTGGCGACGACCCCGGCCGTCGCCCGTGCGCCCGGCGGCGGTCAAACGCCGCCGGGAGCCTCGAGGCGGCCGCGGGCCCGTCGCCGTCCGCCGACCGTGGAACCACCGAGCTTCGGTCGTGGGCCGCGCGTCGCGGACGGTCGTCCGAGTCCCGGGCGGGTCGCGCGTGAGCGCGGCTCGCCCGCGGACGACCGCCGCGGCGCCGGCCGCGTAGCCGGATCGACCGCCATGTAACGGTCGACTCAGAACTGGCACGGACCAGGGGAATCCGACTGTCTAATTAAAACAAAGCATCGCGATGGCCCGGGACGGGTGTTGACGCGATGTGATTTCTGCCCAGTGCTCTGAATGTCAACGTGAAGAAATTCAAGCAAGCGCGGGTAAACGGCAGGAGTAACTATGACTCTTTTAAGGTAGCCAAATGCCTCGTCATCTAATTAGTGACGCGCATGAATGGATTAACGAGATTCTCACTGTCCCTATCTACCAGTGCGTAGTATACAGTCGATCGGAACGGACGCCCGTCATTTTGCTCTTCAGCAATTCGGCGCTTACAGTGGAAGTTCTGGTCACTTAATTACGCGTCGTGTATCGGCGGATTCGGTTTTTCACGAGGAAGACGGAGATCCAAACGGCGAGAAGATCGGAGTAGGCGTTGGGAAGATATCGAGACTTAAGTCCTGGATTGGCGGGAAACGTGTTTTTCTGCCGGTAAGCGACTTTGTTTTTGCGTTTTTCATCGTTTCTTCTGCGATTTTCGGGTTGCTGCCTGCAGCGTCGGGATAGCACTTTATGTGCTGGGTGGTCGTGCAAGTTAGGAGGAGGTACGTGCTTTTGCGGGGGTTTTAGGCGTCTTTTTGTTTTTGATAGGCAGGGGGCGCGGTTTATGTCGGATTTTCGCGCGCGATAGCTTGTATTGTTTGTGACAGTACGGGCTTTCTGCCGGTGTTTTCGGTTTTTCTCTCCGACAAAAACTCGGCGAGTTACAGGGGGAGAAAGTTGCTACGGGCCGTTGCCGGACGGGTGGCATACGTGTTTTTCTGCCGCGTAGTGCTTCGGTCGGAGCGGCGTCGGGAGCGCTAGTGTTACCGAGTGGTCGGTGAACGTCGGGCTAGGTCGACAATTCGGGTGGCGCGTAGTCATCGCGCGTGCGCGCGTCAAGCGCGTAATTGTTTATTTATTTTTCGGTTATTCGTCTTCAGGGCCGTTGCTCAAAGACGATTGTTAACGGAGTGCACGGGCACTTGATCACCGCGCGGATGGAGGGTCTTCAGATCTACCCTACCATCTCCTCCCCTGTCCCACTCAACGTCCCCAACCACTTCCCCCCTTTGACCCTTCCCCCCCCAACCCCAATCCCAGTTTCCCCCCAAATGTCGGTGGCTGTGTCTGACGGTGTCCCCCAGGGGGAACCGTCAACGGGTCACAAAAGGAAAAGGTCCGACTCGACGGACTCGGGTAGGTTTGCGCCAGACGTGATCTGGAAATTCTCTGAGCTAGGGAGTCGGTTAAGCGGACTGGCTATGGCGGAAAAAGAGAAGAAGAAAATAGGAGCCGGGGCATACGCAGAGATCTTGTCGATCAAGGCCTCCTATGATGAACTCTTCGCCACAATAGTGGAGGAGACACTTGTTCTCAGGGGAAAACTCGCCGAGGCGCGGAGGGGAGCCATATTGGTTCCCCCTCCGAGCTTGGCGAGGGTCTCTCCCCAGGAGGACATCGTCATGGGGGAGGCCGTGAACGGCATGAAACCAAAGAAGAAGAAGAAGAAGAAGAAGAAGGCACAGAAGACGGGTGAAGACACGAAACCAAACCACAGGGTACAAGAAACCCCGGGAAAGGCCAACAAGGGTGAGGGCAACAGCACCAAGACGGTTGCCACGGAAAGCAAGGAAGCCTTCACCGTGGTAACACGGAAGAAGAAGAAAAATACGGAAGAGAAGAAGCTGGAGAAGCTGAAAGACAAGATGCCGGAGAAGAGCTTCGTTCTTGCGGTCGGCAAGGACGGAGCGGCAGAGGCGAAGAAAGCTATCTGGTCCGCTATTGTTAAAAAGGTCTCTGCACCCCAGGTCAGGGGCACTTTTGTTCTACCGCGCGGTGATCTCGTGATCAAGCCCGGGGATAGTAAGACCTATGAGGCGCTCCGGGAGATGGAGCGCGGAGGTCTGGTCTCGATTAGGGAAGAGGGCCCGAGATGGCCCAAAGTCCTGGTTTATGATGTGGATAGGTCGTTGGATGGGGAGAGTCTCCCGGGATTGATCGCGGCTCAAAACCCGGCTCTCAAAATCTCGAGAGAGGAGGCGGAAAAGGTGATCAAGCCTTTGTTCCGCAAGGGCCCAAAGATCGGTCCGACGGTCTGGTGGGTGTGTGAGGTAGCCCCGGAGGCTTTCAAGAGCCTCGCGGGGAAAAGGATATACGTAGGAATGGAATTGTGTAGGGTGGTTGAATTCTCCAACGTTGTCCAGTGTCTGGCGTGCCAGGGCTTCGGCCACTTGGCCGCCAAATGCAAGAAGGGCAAGTTGGTCTGTGGTCACTGCTCCAAGGAGGGGCACGGGGAAAAAGATTGCGAAAACAGGAAAGACGCGCCGAAGTGCGCGAACTGTGGACTCGGCTTCAAGGCTGGTCACAGAGGATGCGCGACCAGGCGCAAGGTGTACAGAACCGAGGCGTTGCGGACTGACTACGGAAGGTCGTCGCGATGAGCGCCTCGGCCACCAATATCTCGGTTTGTCAGCTGAACATGAACGGACAACGGATCGTTTCTGTTCAGCTATTGGATTACTGTCGGAACACGGAGTGGACGTGCTCCTGCTGCAGGAGATGCCGCTCTCCGGTCATAAAGTTTTCGGCTTTGAATTCGACTCGGCGAGAGTCATTCTGAACGAAGGTGGTAAACCCGCTCTGGCTGCTGTCGTTGTCCTCAACCGGGACATCGAACTTGTAGCTATCCGGAATCTGACGGACGAACATTTTGCGGTTGCGAGTCTTAGGAAAGGAAACGGTAGGTCGGTGATTTTCATCTCGGCGTACTTCAAGTACAGCGTCCCTGTTCAGGGACTTACGGCGAAACTCGGTCACATCTTGGACAATGTAGGGGATAACGTAGTGATAGGAGCCGACGTGAATGCACATTCCGTGCTCTGGTTCAGTCGGCCCGGTAACAATTCCGGTTTCGCTAGAGGCACGCACGTCGAGAATATGATAGGGGAACAGCATCTGACGGTGAATAACCGGCCAGGATGCCCCGACACGTATTCGAGACGGGGAATGGGATCTTCGAATATAGACGTCACGCTCTCGAGGGGAGGTGGCGCCTATCTTTCGGTCCAGGGCTGGTCTGTGGTGGTTGACGCGACCGACAGCGACCACAGACTGCTCAGATTCTTAGTGCGGTGCGGTAACGTTTTACCGGAATCTCGGTCGGAAGGAAAAAGATTCAATGTCAAAAGGGCAGATTGGGATAGGTTTCGGTTGGTTCTGGCCCAACAGGTCTCGAACTACTCTAGAGAACTAGAGGGGAACAACGTCTCAGAGGCATCTAAGGCTCTCGTAAGCTCGATTCAGGGCGCGATGGAGGCCTCGATGCCAAAATCCAGGTCTGGAGGCAAGTCGAAACCACAGTGGTGGAATGATGACTTGGATAGGTCGAAAAAACGATTGTTGTCCTTTAGGAGACGTTCGGATTTCAAAGGGGCGGATAGGCAAGAGTACAAGAGGCTCAGAAACGAGCACTTGAACTTGATCAGGAAGGCCAAGTCGGCGTCGTGGAGGGACTTCGCCGGATCGGCGAACGATGACGTCTGGGGACCACTGTATAAGTGGGCCCGGAATGGCTCCGCCCGGAGCAGAGTACCGTCAGCGGTGCGCTGCGAAGGGGGTGACTTCACGTTGTCGGCCGCCGAGACGGCGGAGTGTCTCCTCAAAGAGTTGATACCTCGTGACGAGACTTGTCCGACCTTCGATGGAGTTAGGGAGGGAAGAGCAAACTTCCTACTTTCGGAAAACGAGGTCAAAAAGGCCATATGGAGGATGGCGCCTAACAAGGCACCCGGACTGGACGGGATCACTGCCGGTGTTCTTAGGAAGTCCTGGGCGATCGTCGGGTCGCACTTCACCGGGATATTGGATAGGTGTCTGAGAACGTCTACGTTCCCGGACGGTTGGAAAACGGCCAACGTCGTGGTCATTTCAAAGGGGGCGGACAGGGATCCCTGTCTGCCAAAGTCGTACAGGCCGGTGAGCCTACTCTCCGTACCGTCAAAAGTACTGGAGAGGCTGATCGTGAATAGGCTAGACGAAGAGACTAGGATGAACATGTCGGAAGACCAACACGGCTTCACCGTCGGCAGATCGACAGTCAGCGCGATCAGGTCTTGTCTTGATTGGATAGACAGTAGGCAGGAACGTCTGGTGGTAGGGATTTTCTTAGATATCTCTGGAGCCTTCGACAACCTCGGCTGGAAAATCTTGATTAGGGACATGGTCGGTTTAGGAGCCTCAGCGTCGACAAGGTCGATCGTCGAGAGCTATCTCGTGGGCCGTAAAGCCGTCTTGACGGTGGAACGGTCCACCGCGTCGGCCGATCTTACCAGAGGCTGCCCCCAAGGGTCACAGCTTGGGCCGGTTCTCTGGAAGATGTCTATGGAATACGCTCTTCGGACTGTTAGGGATGGCAAAACGAAAGTCGTTGCGTACGCCGACGACATAGCGGTGCTAGTCGCGGGTACGGATCTTGGCGAAATACAAGCCAGGGCTGGTGATTTCCTGAGGGCTCTCTTAGGCTGGGCAGGGGAGAGGGGGCTTACCTTCTCCTCAGGGAAGTCCCAGGCCCTGGCGCTCAAAGGTGATCTCGCGCCGGGATTCACGATTCCGTTCGGGAATGACGACATAATCTCGGCGGAGAAGGTTAGGTATCTGGGTCTGATACTAGACAGGAATAGGAATTACTGGGCGCACGTTCAGACCGTGGCCGGAAAATCGGAAGGATTGTACTCGAGGCTCAGGGCGGCTACGTCCGCAGACTGGGGAGTCAGGCAGGCCACTTCGATGGTAATATACAAGGCGGTCTTTCTGCCGCGTATCACTTACGCATCGGAGATCTGGCAAAAAGGGTTGAAGACCAGAAGGGCCATCAGGCTTCTGGGGAGCAAACAGCGTAGGGCACTCTTGTCGATCACGGGGGCGTATAAGACCACGTCTACGGACGCGCTGCAAGTGATTGCAGGTCAATTACCCCTCGATCTCGAAATCGAGTGGAACGCCTTGTGGAAGGGTTTCAAATCGCAGCTCTACTCCGAGGAGGAGGTAATGGGGCTTAGGGAAGAGATCTTGGACATCTGGCAGGATAGGTGGAACAGGTCGGACAAGGGCAGATGGACGCACTCCATGCTGCCCGACGTTAGGAGAAGACTGAGTCTTCCTCTCCCTTTGGATCACTACACGACGCAGTTCTTGACAGGGCACGGAGACTTCAACGCCAAGTTGAACGGTTTCCGCCTCAAGAACAGCGCGGAGTGTAGTTGTGGTTTAGGCGACGAAACGGTCGAGCACGTCCTCTTCGAGTGCATCGCTCACGAGGACGAAAGGGGTAGGTTACGGCGGACGGTCTGCGCGGCGGACGGGATTTGGCCATGCCCGACCAGCGTGTTTCTGGACACGCGGTCGAACTATTCGGCTCTGAGTAGGTTTGCTAGGATGGTCCTCAGGACCAAAAAGGAACTCGGATAGGTCAATGCGCGACGCGCAAGGTTTCCGGTAGGGATATCGGTAGGGTGGAGTGAATGATTTTTCTCGGATAGGTCGGCTCTATCATGGCCCACCGCTAGCCGGCGTGGGGCCAAAATAGCGGGAGGAGCTCGCTCCGGGTTGACCCACTGACGTCAACTATAAACCCAGTCAGTACCACGGGAGCGGGGAGCCCCACGGCGCCCGGACCGGCTCGTCGGTCCGGACGCGGTGCCCCGCAAGGTTGAGGAGCCTACCTCGGCTGAAACGTGGTGGCTGTGGGACTGGCGCTAGATGTTAGAATCCCCAAACCCACTTACCCGGTGGGGGACCGGGGGCCCAAACGGCACTCGCCGTCCCGGTCCAAGAATAGGGTACGACCTTCTATGGTCGGTGCTGGTGGTCCTTAGACGACCCTCGACCTCGGTCGTGTGCGACGGCGTCCCTTGAGTAGCACCTAGTGCTAAGAGAAGGTACGTTCGTGGAAGGCTCAGGCCATTCAAACCTGGGAGTACTCTCGTAGATAGGGACAGTGAGAATCTCGTTAATCCATTCATGCGCGTCACTAATTAGATGACGAGGCATTTGGCTACCTTAAAAGAGTCATAGTTACTCCTGCCGTTTACCCGCGCTTGCTTGAATTTCTTCACGTTGACATTCAGAGCACTGGGCAGAAATCACATCGCGTCAACACCCGTCCCGGGCCATCGCGATGCTTTGTTTTAATTAGACAGTCGGATTCCCCTGGTCCGTGCCAGTTCTGAGTCGACCGTTACATGGCGGTCGATCCGGCTACGCGGCCGGCGCCGCGGCGGTCGTCCGCGGGCGAGCCGCGCTCACGCGCGACCCGCCCGGGACTCGGACGACCGTCCGCGACGCGCGGCCCACGACCGAAGCTCGGTGGTTCCACGGTCGGCGGACGGCGACGGGCGCCGCCTCGAGGCTCCCGGCGGCGTTTGACCGCCGCCGGGGCACTGGGCGCGGCCGGGGTCGTCGCCAGCACCGCCTACGCTTCTACAACGACCCGAACCCGATCCGCCACGCTCCTCAGAGCCAATCCTTATCCCGAAGTTACGGATCGGTTTTTGCCGACTTCCCTTACCTACATTATTCTATGCGGCTAGAGGCTGCTCACCTCGGAGACCTGCTGCGGATATCGGTACGAACCGACGCGAAGACTCCGCGTGGCCCTCTCTCGAATTTTCAAGGTCCGCGTGGGGGTCACGGACACCGCCGCAACGAGCGGTGCTCTTCGCGCTCGCGTCCCTATCGCCCGGCTAGAGGATTCCAGGGACGTACAACGCTCACAGAGAAAAGAGAACTCTTCCCGGACCCCCCGGCGGCTTCTTCGAGTTCATTCCGGTCGCCCGGACGAGACAAAAGAGCCCGAACACAGGGAGCGGTTCCGCGTCGGGTCCCGGAATACGGACCGGATTCCCTCTCGCCCCATGGACGATTCGAAAACGCCTTCGCCGTGGTCACGAGGATCTCTCCCCGGGCTTAGGATCGACTGACTCTTGGACAACGGCTGTTCACAAGAAACCCTTCTCCACGGCAGCCCCCGAGGGCCCCTCTCGAGTATTTGCTACTACCACCAAGATCTGCGCCGACGGCGGCTCCAGGCGGTCTCGCGACCTGCCCTTCGACGCCACCGCCGCGCCATCCTACTCGTCGGGGCGTGCCGGGGGCGGCGGCGCGGCCGCGACCCCGAGGGCCGCGGCGACGCCGTCGCCCCACTGTGCCGCCGACGGCCGAGTATAGGCACGACGCTCCAGCGCCATCCATTTTCAGAGCTAGTTGCTTCGGCAGGTGAGTTGTTACACACTCCTTAGCGGATTCCGACTTCCATGGCCACCGTCCTGCTGTCATCAGCAACCAACGCCTTTCATGGTCTCTGAATACGCGTCGATTTCGGCGCCTTAACTCGGCGTTCGGTTCATCCCGCAGCGCCAGTTCTGCTTACCAAAAATGGCCCACTAAGCGCCTATGCTCCGTCGCCGGCTTCGCACGCGGTTCACGCGGTGTGTACCAGGTAAAGCCGGCGATCTCACCCATTTATAGTTTGAGAATAGGTTGAGGCCGTTTCGGCCCCAATGTCCTCTAATCATTCGCTTTACCGTATGAGACGTCCTCCGTGTTACGAGCGTGTTGTTACCGCGCCGTACAGCGCGGAGTCCCACCGGCGTCCGCACGCCCGCTCACGGGCGGCACACCTCGGCGCCAGCTATCCTGAGGGAAACTTCGGATGGAACCAGCTACTAGATGGTTCGATTAGTCTTTCGCCCCTATACCCAGCTCAGACGATCGATTTGCACGTCAGAATCGCTGCGGACCTCCATCAGGTTTTCCCCTGACTTCATCCTGGCCAGGCATAGTTCACCATCTTTCGGGTACCAACGAGTGCGCTAAGGGTGCGCCCCCGGACGGCCGAAGCCGACCCGGCGGAGACGCCCCCGGACTGCGGACCGGCGCGACCGTGAACGCCGGAGGGTTCGGTCGCCTGGCCATCGTCCGTCGTCACCGATCACTTTCATTGCGCCAATCGTGGTTTTTCATTCGGAGCGCGCCGCGCCGAGCGCGACGACGCGCTCGCCCGACCGTTGACTCGCGCACGCGTTAGACTCCTTGGTCCGTGTTTCAAGACGGGTCGGAAAGTAGCCCGAAACTCGTCGCCGACCGACGGGCCCCGCCTGCGACGGGGCCGCGTCGACGGTTCTTGCCGTCGGCCGGCCGGCCAGGAGCTCCGGGGTTCGGCCGCGGAGCGGACGCGCCGGAGCGCGACCGCCGCGACGAACCGCCTCCCGGGCCCTTCGGCCGGCGCCCAACGGGTCGCGACGTCCGCTGGCCCGGCGAAAGATCCGGCCGGCGGTGCGTGAGTCGCCTCCAAAGCGACGACCGCACGCCGAACACCGACCGTGAATTCGCCGGGCGGGGACTCGCGGGCTCTGTCCGTTTACACCCGAACGGTTTCACGTTCTTATGAACTCTCTCTTCAAAGTCCTTTTCAACTTTCCCTCACGGTACTTGTCCGCTATCGGTCTCGTGGTCGTATTTAGCCTTAGATGGAGTTTACCACCGACTTCGGGCTGCACTCTCAAGCAACCCGACTCGAAGGCGCGGTCCGATCCCGGGACGCTGCTCGGCGGCCCTACTGGCCTGGCACCATCTGCGGGCCGTGGCCCCGTTCAAAGGAGACTTGGACCGTCGAGCGCGCCCGGCAACGAGGCCGGCCCGTACGCCACAACTCCCATACGTGCCGCGGCACGAAAGTGCGCGGCGGGATTCGGCGGTGGGCTCTTCCCTGTTCGCTCGCCGCTACTGGGGGAATCACGGTTGTTTTCTTTTCCTCCGCTTATTAATATGCTTAAATCCGGCGGGTGGTCCCGCCTGATCTGAGGTCGGAACGTGTGGTTCTATCGTATTATATTATATGTGTGTTTTTTCTTTTTCCGACGCCGCGGCCGGGACCGCGTCCGGCGGAATTGGAAAAAAAAAATATTTTTTTTTTCACAAGTCCCGCCGGACGCGGCCGGCCGCGACGACCGGCGGACGGCCGCCGCGGGTCCGCGCGCGCTCGCTCACGCCGCGCGTCCACGTCCGCTTCTCGGAAGCCGGAGAGCCGGAGCGCCCGCCGCGGTGCGGCGGGCGACTCCCTTCTCAGCCGACCCGGCCGCGCTCTCGCGCGGCGGGCGGACGGGAACGCGCCGTCGTGACGGCGCGGGGACCGCGTGACCGGCGTCTGCCGTCATCTCGTAAAACTTGAGCGGACGACCGGGCCGCGGCGGAACCGCGGCCCGGTAGAACCGCCAATCTCAAACGCGACGTCGACGAGACGCGGCCGACCGTGGTGAACACGGCCGGGCGCGTCGTCGACGCCGCGCGTCGGTCTGGCCGAGTATCCGATATACGACCCTCAGACAGGCGTGGCCCGGGACCCGTGGGTCACCGAGGCCGCAATGTGCGTTCGACTGGTCGATGTTCGTATAACCTGCGGATTACACGACGACGCGCAGATAGCTGCGGTCTTCATCGATCCACGAGCCAAGTGATCCGCCGTTCGGGGTCTGGTGTGACAACACGGGAGTACGTGTCCGTCGTTATTTTTTTATTTTTTGTTTTGTTTTGGCGGACAAAAAATTTTTGATCGAAAAAAAATCCGCTCTTTTTCCACATCTTTCGGGGGCGCGACTGCCGCCGGGCGACCTCGGTCGCCCGGACGCGCTTCCGGCGTTTTCGTCTTGGCGGCGGCCGGGCGGGGCGCGGCGACAAGTCGTCGTCACGCGCCCCGCCGCCGCCGCCGGTCGGGGGTCGCGGCGCGCGGGCGGTCGGTCGGAGCCGGTGTCGGCCCGCCGAGCGCGCGCGGCCGCGGGGTTCGGAAACGGGCGCGCGCGGAGCCCGGCCGCTGGCGCGACCGGTCCCGCGGGCCCGTCTCTCTAATGATCCTTCCGCAGGTTCACCTACGGAAACCTTGTTACGACTTTTACTTCCTCTAAACGGCCGAGTTTGGTCATCTTCCCGATCGCACGACGACCCACCCCCGGGGGGGCCGGATAACGCGCGTCCAGTCCGAAGACCTCACTGCGGTCGTTCAATCGGTAGTAGCGACGGGCGGTGTGTACAAAGGGCAGGGACGTAATCAACGCGAGCTGATGACTCGCGCTTACTGGGAATTCCTCGTTCACGTGGGAAAAATTGCAAGCCACGATCCTAAGCACGAAGGAGGTTCAGCGGGTTGCCCGGAAGCCTGTCGGCCCAGGAACGTTAACACACGCTGATTCCTTCAGTGTAGCGCGCGTGCGGCCCAGAACATCTAAGGGCATCACAGACCCTGTTATCGCTCAGTCTCGTGCGCTATTTTCGTCCGCCGCCTGTCCCTCTAAGAAGAGTTTAAGCTCCTGTGAGCCGGCGGTAGCCCTAGTAACGTATCGTGATCCGCCGGCGACGGCCGCGGACGCGGCGCGCTTCACCGCGGAGCCCGACGCGCGACCGACGCGCGCGCGGACGCGCGCTCCGACGGGGGGGTCGCCCCCCGGCCGAAACGCGCGGCGCGCGCGCGCCGGCAGCGAGCCGGGACCGGATGGCGCGGCCGCGCCCGACGACCGCCGTGGACGACGGGCGAACGCGTTCGGGGATACCGGGCCGAGCCGACGGTGACGCGGACGCGGACGGCCGAAACCGCCCGCGCCGCGTCCACGCCGGCCCGGGTTTACCCGCCTAGTTAGCAGGACAGAGTCTCGTTCGTTATCGGAATTAACCAGACAGATCGCTCCACCAACTAAGAACGGCCATGCACCACCACCCACCGAATCAAGAAAGAGCTCTCAATCTGTCAATCTTTCCGGTGTCCGGGGCCCTGGTGAGGTTTCCCGTGTTGAGTCAAATTAAGCCGCAGGCTCCACTCCTGGTGGTGCCCTTCCGTCAATTCCTTTAAGTTTCAACTTTGCAATCATACTTCCCCCGGAACCGAAAAGCTTCGGTTTCCGGAAGCTGCCCGCCGGGTCGTTAATGAAACGCCGGCGGATCGCTAGCTGGCATCGTTTACAGTTAGAACTAGGGCGGTATCTGATCGCCTTCGAACCTCTAACTTTCGTTCTTGATCATACGAGAACGTACTTGGCAAATGCTTTCGCGTCAGTTCGTCTCGAGACGATCCAAGAATTTCACCTCTAACGTCTCGGTACGAATGCCCCCGCCCGTCTCTGTTGATCATTACCTCCGGTCCCGAAAACCGGCCCGGCGGGACGCGCGGACTGGCGCCCGCGGCCGCGGCCCGCGCACGGAAACGCCCCGGAGGGCGGTTTCGCGCGCCCGCGGAGGGCGGAGATGCGCGGGACCGAGGTTGTTCCATTATTCCATGCGACCAGTATTCAGGGCTTTTTTGACGGGACGGCCGCGAGGCCGGACCGCCAGATTCGAGCCTGCTTTGAGCACTCTAATTTGTTCAAAGTAAACGTGTCGGCCCGCCGACGGCACTCGGTGAAGAGCACCGCGCAGCAAGATTGGAGTAGGCGGCCGCCGTCGCCGGCCCCGACGGCCGCGCGACGCGATGGCCCGCGCGACAGCCGAAGCCCGGGACACGTGTCGCCTGCCGACAATACGTCCGGCCGACGTGCCGGGGACTAACACCCCGAGACGGCCGACGAGCGCGACGACGGCCGCGGCGACGGGACGAGTGGTCCCGCGACGCGACCGGCCGCGACACGCCGGACCGCCAGGGTGGTCCGGCACCGCCCAGACACAGATCCGACTACGAGCTTTTTAACCGCAACAACTTTAATATACGCTATTGGAGCTGGAATTACCGCGGCTGCTGGCACCAGACTTGCCCTCCAATTGATCCTCGTTTAAAGGTTTTAAAGTGTTCTCATTCCGATTACGGGCCTCGGATGAGTCCCGTATCGTTATTTTTCGTCACTACCTCCCCGTTCGGAGTGGGTAATTTGCGCGCCTGCTGCCTTCCTTGGATGTGGTAGCCGTTTCTCAGGCTCCCTCTCCGGAATCGAACCCTGATTCCCGTTAACCGTTACCACCACGGTAGGCATGGAACCTACCGTCGACAGTTGATAAGGCAGACATTTGAAAGATGCGTCGCCGGTACGGAGACCGTGCGATCAGCTCGAAGTTATTCAGAGTCACCAGGTCTTTGCGCGGGCCGCGATCGGGGCGCGCGCGAGGCGCGCCCGCGACGGGCCGGTTTTGATCTAATAAAAGCGTTCCTCCCGCGCACGACGCCCGGAGGCGCCGCCGCGACGGTCGGAACTCTGTCGGCATGTATTAGCTCTAGAATTACCACAGTTATCCAAGTAACTCGTGTACGATCTAAGGAACCACAACTGATTTAATGAGCCTTTCGCGGTTTCACCTTAATGCGGCTTGCACTGAGACATGCATGGCTTAATCTTTGAGACAAGCATATGACTACTGAGGATCAACCAGGGATCCCCGGTCGTCGACGGCCGCGACGCCGGGAGGCCCGCGAGAGACCCCGCGACGACGCGACGCGTCGTCTTCGAGCGTCGGTCCCGGCGCCGTCGCCGCGTCGTCCCCGGCTTGCGCGGGGAGACGGGACTCGGACGACGACGGGGGCCGACGCCGTGGACGGTCGCGAGTCGAGACGCGCCGCCGACGACGACGACGAGACCCGCTGGACGGGTCCCGCCGAAGCCGGGCGACGCGCGCTCGCGCGCGACCGACCGCGTTGTTCGTACGTGCTTGTTGCATCGTATTTATATATAATGGTTCGCTTATTAATAATATGTAAATATCATGTATATCGCGGACGCGTCTTCGAGCGTCGGGGTCCCGCGCCGTCGCCGCGTCGTCCCCGGCTGGCGGGAGACGGACGCGGACGACGACGGGGACCGCCGACGCCGTGGACGGTCGCGAGTCGAGACGCGCCGCCGACGACGACGGCGAGACCGCTGGACGGGTCCCGCCGAAGCCGGGCGACGCGCCGTATTATGCTTATTAATATGTATATATATCGGATTCATCCGGAATTATCGGTCCCCAGCCGAGAAAATCGCGGGGCGAGCCGGGACGCGACGCGAAGTCCGTCGTCCCGGGGCTTCGCCCCGGCGAGACCGCCGGGCACGGCTCCACGGCCGGCCGCGACGGGTCGTACGGGCTCCGTGAGCGTAACCGTCCGAAACGGCAGCGGGAGTCGTCTTTAGACCGCGTAGATTACGGCGGAGGACCGCCGGGCCCGCGGGCGGGTCCGATGGCCTCCGCGTACGAGGCAGCCGTCCGTGTACGATGGGTCGACGACCGCGTCCGGGCGGAAGCGAAAAAATTTTTCCGCGACCGCGCCGTCGTCGGCATCGCCCGCGGCGGTGCGGTTAATACGGGCGACCGTCGACCGGCGCACGCCGACCGGCGTACGCCGACCGACCGTTCCCCTTATAGTAGGAGAATTACGCGGCCGTGCGCAATCCAATTATTCGACGCGTAGCGGAACTCGACCGAAATTTTTCTAAGTCCGACGCGTAGCGGAACTCGAAAAAAAAAATTTTTTTTTTTTTTTTCCTAAGTACGGGGCGCGTAGCGGAACTCGACTTAAAGGGTACGCCGAACGCCCCCCGGCCCAAAAAGGGGGGGGTCGAGGGGAAAATTTTTTTTTTTTCCAAAGTACGGGGCGCGTAGCGGAACTCGACTTAAAGGGTACGCCGAACGCCCCCCGGCCCAAAAAGGGGGGGTCGAGGGGAAATTTTTTTTTTTTTTTTTCAAAAAAGGTAAACCGAGCAAAAGGCGACCTAAACGGGTCGCCAAATGCCCCCCGCCCAAAAAGGGGGGGGTCAAAAAAA
>CM032339.1:4031359-4036359 GCA_019022885.1 Schlechtendalia chinensis | reverse complement strand
TAGTGATCCAAAGGGAGAGGAAGACTCAGTCTTCTCCTAACGTCGGGCAGCATGGAGTGCGTCCATCTGCCCTTGTCCGACCTGTTCCACCTATCCTGCCAGATGTCCAAGATCTCTTCCCTAAGCCCCATTACCTCCTCCTCGGAGTAGAGCTGCGATTTGAAACCCTTCCACAAGGCGTTCCACTCGATTTCGAGATCGAGGGGTAATTGACCTGCAATCACTTGCAACGCGTCCGTAGACGTGGTCTTATACGCCCCCGTGATCGACAAGAGTGCCCTACGCTGCTTGCTCCCCAGAAGCCTGATGGCCCTTCTGGTCTTCAACCCTTTTTGCCAGATCTCCGATGCGTAAGTGATACGCGGCAGAAAGACCGCCTTGTATATTACCATCGAAGTGGCCTGCCTGACTCCCCAGTCTGCGGACGTAGCCGCCCTGAGCCTCGAGTACAATCCTTCGATTTTCCGGCCACGGTCTGAACGTGCGCCCAGTAATTCCTATTCCTGTCTAGTATCAGACCCAGATACCTAACCTTCTCCGCCGAGATTATGTCGTCATTCCCGAACGGAATCGTGAATCCCGGCGCGAGATCACCTTTGAGCGCCAGGGCCCTGGACTTCCCTGAGGAGAAGGTAAAACCCCTCTCCCCTGCCCAGCCTAAGAGAGCCCTCAGGAAAATCACCAGCCCTGGCTTGTATTTCGCCAAGATCCGTACCCGCGACTAGCACCGCTATGTCGTCGGCGTACGCAACGACTTTCGTTTTGCCATCCCTAACAGTCCGAAGAGCGTATTCCATAGACATCTTCCAGAGAACCGGCCCAAGCTGTGACCCTTGGGGGCAGCCTCTGGTAAGATCGGCCGAACGCGGTGGACCGTTCACCGTCAAGACGGCTTTTACGGGCCACGAGATAGCTCTCGACGATCGACCTTGTCGACGCTGAGGCTCCTAAACCGACCATGTCCCTAATCAAGATTTTTCCAGCCGAGGTTGTCGAAGGCTCCAGAGATATCTAAGAAAATCCCTACCACCAGACGTTCCTGCCTACTGTCTATCCAATCAAGACAAGACCTGATCGCGCTGACTGTCGATCTGCCGACGGTGAAGCCGTGTTGGTCTTCCGACATGTTCATCCTAGTCTCTTCGTCTAGCCTATTCACGATCAGCCTCTCCCTACTTTTGACGGTACGGAGAGTAGGCTCACCGGCCTGTACGACTTTGGCAGACAGGGATCCCTGTCCGCCCCCCTTTGAAATGACCACGACGTTGGCCGTTTTCCAACCGTCCGGAACGTAGACGTTCTCAGACACCTATCAATATCCCGGTGAAGTGCGACCCGACGATCGCCCAGGACTTCCTAAGAACACCGGCAGTGATCCCGTCCAGTCCGGGTGCCTTGTTAGGGCGCATCCTCCATATGGCCTTTTTGACCTCGTTTTTTCCGAAAGTAGGAAGTTTGCTCTTCCCTCCCTAACCCCATCGAAGGTCGGACAAGTCTCGTCACGAGGTATCAAACTCTTTGAGGAGACACTCCGCCGTCTCCGGCGGCCGACAACGTGAAGTCACCCCCTTCGCAGCGCACCGCTGACGGTACTCTGCTCCGGGCGGAGCCATTCCGGGCCCACTTATACAGTGGTCCCCCAGACGTCATCGTTTCGCCGATCGGCGAAGTCCCCTCCACGCCGACTTGGCCTTCCTGATCAAGTTCAAGTGCTCGTTTCTGAGCCTCTTGTACTCTTGCCTATCCCCTTTGAAATCCGAACGTCTCCTAAAGGACAACAATCGTTTTTTCGACCTATCCAAGTCATCATTCCACCACTGTGGTTTCGACTTGCTCCAGACCTGGATTTTGGCATCGAGGCCTCCATCGCGCCCTGAATCGAGCTTACGAGAGCCTTAGATGCCTCTGAGACGTTGTTCCCCTCTAGTTCTCTAGAGTAGTTCGAGACCTGTTGGGCCAGAACCAAACCGAACCTATCCCAATCTGCCCTTTTGACATTGAATCTTTTTCCTTCCGACCGAGATTCCGGTAAAACGTTACCGCACCGCACTAAGAATCTGAGCAGTCTGTGGTCGCTGTCGGTCGGTCAACCACCACAGACCACCCTGGACCGAAAGATAGGCGCCACCTCCCCTCGAGAGCGTGACGTCTATATTCGAAGATCCCATTCCCCGTCCGAATACGTGTCGGGGCATCCTGGCCGGTTATTCACCGTCAGAGCTGTTCCCCTATCATATTCTCGACGTGCGTGCCTCTAGCGCAACCGGAAATTGTTACCGGGGCGACTGAACCAGAACACGAATGTGCATTTCCCGTCGGCTCCTATCACTACGTTATCCCCTACATTGTCCAAGATGTGACCGAGTTTCGCCGTAGTCCCTGAACAGGGACGCTGTACTTGAAGTACGCCGAGATGAAAATCACCGACCTACCGTTTCCTTTCCTAAGACTCGCAACCGCAAAATGTTCGTCCGTCAGATTCCGGATAGCTACAAGTTCGATGTCCGGTTGAGGACAACGACAGCAGCCAGAGCGGGGTTTACCACCTTCGTTCAGAATGACTCGCCGAGTCGAATTCAAAGCCGAAAACTTTATGACCGGAGAGGGCTCTCCTGCAGCAGGAGCACGTCCACTCCGTGTTCCGACAGTAATCCAATAGCTGAACAGAAACGATCCCGTTGTCCGTTCATGTTCAGCTGACAAACCGAGATATTGGTGGCCGAGGCGCTCATCGCGACGACCCTTCCGTAGTCAGTCCGCAACGCCTCGGTTCTGTACACCTTGCGCCTGGTCGCGCATCCTCTGTGACCGAGCTTGAAGCCGAGTCCACAGTTCGCGCACTTCGGCGCGTCTTTCCTGTTTTTCGCAATCTTTTTCCCCGTGCCCCCTCTTGGAGCAGTGACCACAGACCAACTTGCCCTTCTTGCATTTGGCGGCCAAGTGGCCGAAGCCCTGCACGCCAGACACTGGACAACGTTGGAGAATTCAACCACCCTACCAATTCCATTCCTACGTATATCCTTTTTCCCCGCGAGGCTCTTGAAAGCCTCCGGGGCTACCTCACACACCCACCAGACCGTCGGACCGATCTTTGGGCCCTTGCGGAACAAAGGCTTGATCACCTTTTCCGCCTCCTCTTCTCGAGATTTTGAGAGCCGGGTTTTGAGCCGCGATCAATCCCGGGACTCTCCCCTAACGACCTATCCAACATAAACCAGGACTTTGGGCCATCTCGGGCCCTCTTCCCTAATCGAGACCAGACCTACGCGCTCCATCTCCCGGAGCGCCTCATAGGGTTTACTATCCCCGGGCTTGATCACGAGATCACCGCGCGTAGAACAAAAGTGCCCTGACCTGGGGTCGCAGAGACCTTTTTAACAAAATTGCGGACCAGATAGCTTTCTTCGCCTCTGCCGCTCCGTCCTTGCCGACCGCAAGAACGAAGCTCTTCTCCGGCATTTTCCTTTCAGCTTCTCCAGCTTCTTCTCTTCCGTATTTTTCTTCTTCTTCCGTGTTACCACGGTGAAGGCTTCCTTGCTTTCCGTGGCAACCGTCTTGGTGCTGTTGCCTACCTTGTTGGCCTTTCCGGGGTTTCTTGTACCCTGTGTTTGGTTTTCGTGTCTTCACCGTATTTGTGCCCTTCTTCTTTTTTCTTTCTTTTTTGGTTTCATGCCGTTCACGGCCTCCCCCATGACGAGTCCTCCTGGAGAGACCCTCGCCAAGCTCGGAGGGGGAACCAAAGGCTCCCCTCCGCGCCTCGGCGAGTTTTTTCCCCTGAGACAAGTGTCTCCTCCACTATTGTGGCGAAGAGCTCATCATAGGAGGCCTTGATCGACAAGATTCGGTATGCCCCGGCTCCTATTTTCTTTTTCTCTTTTTCCGCCATAGCCAGTCCCTTAACCGACTTCCCTAGCTCAGAGAATTTTCCAGATCACGTCTGGCGCAAACCAACCCGAGTCCGTCGAGTCGGACCTTTTCCTTTTGTGACCCGTTGACGGTTCCCCTGGGGGGACCGTCAGACACAGCCACCGAATTTGGGGGGAAACTGGGATTGGGGTTGGGGGGGAAGGGTCAAAGGGGGAAGTGGTTGGGGACGTTGAGTGGGACAGGGAGGAGATGGTAGGGTAGATTCTGAAGACCCTCCATCCGCGCGGTGATCAAGTGCCCCGTCACTCCGTTAACAATCGTCTTTGAGCAACGGCCCTGAAGAGAATAACCTAAAAAAAAAAACTTTACGCCTTGACGCGCGCACGCGCGATGACTACGCGCCACCGAATTGTCGACCTAGCCCCACGTGCACCGACCACTCGGTAACACTAGCGCTCCCGACGGCGCTCCGACCGAAGCACACGGCCAGAAAAAACGTATGCCACCGTCCGGCAACGGGCCCGTAGAACTTTCTCCCCTGTAACTCTCGCGAGTTTTTGTCGGAGAGAAAACCGAAAACACCGGGCGGAAAGCCCGTACTGTCACAAACAATACAAGCTATCGCGCGCGAAAATCCGACATAAACCGCGCCCCCTGCCTATCAAAAAAAAAAAGACGCTAAAACCCCGCAAAAGCACGTACCTCCTCGAACTTGCACGACCACCCAGCACATAAAGGCTATCCCGACGCTGCAGGCAGCAACCCGAAAATCGCAGAAAAACGAGAAAAACGCAAAAAACAGTCGCTTACCCGGCAGAAAAACACGTTTCCCGCCAATCCAGGGATTAAGTCTCGATATTTTCCCAAACCCTACTCCGTTCTTCTGCCGTTTGGATCTCCGTCTTCCTCGTGAAAAAACCGAATCCGCCGATACACGACGCGTAATTAAGTGACCAGAACTTCCACTGTAAACGCCGAATTGCTGAAGCAAAATGACGGGCGTCCGTTCGATGATTTCTACTACGCGCACGGTAGATAGGGGACACTGAGATCCTGTTTTCAAGGATCGAAAACGATCCTTGGCTGTTCACAAGTCGGAAACCGATTATTAGTCCTTGGGACAATTAAATGGC
>CM032339.1:4028792-4030859 GCA_019022885.1 Schlechtendalia chinensis | reverse complement strand
GCCGTCGTCGGCATCGCCCGCGGCGGTGCGGTAATACGGGCGACCGTCGACCGGCGCACGCCGACCGGCGTACGCCGACCGACCGGTCCCCTTATAGTAGGAGAATTACGCGGCCGTGCGCAATCCAATTATTCGACGCGTAGCGGAACTCGACCGAAATTTTTCTAAGTCCGACGCGTAGCGGAACTCGAAAAAAAAAATTTTTTTTTTTTTTCCTAAGTACGGGGCGCGTAGCGGAACTCGACTTAAAGGGTACGCCGAACGCCCCCCGGCCCAAAAAGGGGGGGTCGAGGGGAAATTTTTTTTTTTTATCCAAAGTGCGGGGCGCGTAGCGGAACTCGACTTAAAGGGTACGCCGAACGCCCCCCGGCCCAAAAAGGGGGGGTCGAGGGGAAATTTTTTTTTTTTTTTTCAAAAAAGGTAAACCGAGCAAAAGGCGACCTAAACGGGTCGCCAAATGCCCCCCGCCCAAAAAGGGGGGGTCAAAAAAAATTTTTTTTTTTTAAATCCTGCTACGCGCGTTTTTCCGTGCGTAGCGGAACTCGAAAACAATGACACGGCAAAGCGAAAAAACGGAGGCGAGTTCACGAGTGAGAATGTGGACAATTCGGTTTTCGTCGCAATCGAAAACCAACTTTTTTGAAAAAGTCAAATAATCGAAATAATGTTGGTTTGCTGTTATAGCAAGGACAAGGACACTTAATACAATGCTCAAATAAAAGGAATAGTAAAAATATGCATTATTCAAAGAATAAGGAGAAGTTAAAAATTTGGAGTTCCGCTACGCGCGGCGTCGCGCGTAGCGGAACTCCGATCGGAAATATTTCTAAGTCCGACGCGTAGCGGAACTCGAAAAAAAAAATTTTTTTTTGGAGTTCCGCTACGCGCGACATCACGCGTAGCGGAACTCCGATCGGAAATATTTCTAAGTCCGACGCGTAGCGGAACTCGAAAAAAAAAAATTTTTTTTTGGAGTTCCGCTACGCGCGACATCACGCGTAGCGGAACTCCGATCGGAAATATTTCTAAGTCCGACGCGTAGCGGAACTCGAAAAAAAAAAATTTTTTTTTGGAGTTCCGCTACGCGCGACATCACGCGTAGCGGAACTCCGATCGGAAATATTTCTAAGTCCGACGCGTAGCGGAACTCGAAAAAAAAAAATTTTTTTTGGAGTTCCGCTACGCGCGACATCACGCGTAGCGGAACTCCGATCGGAAATATTTCTAAGTCCGACGCGTAGCGGAACTCGAAAAAAAAAATTTTTTTTTGGAGTTCCGCTACGCGCGACATCACGCGTAGCGGAACTCCGATCGGAAATATTTCTAAGTCCGACGCGTAGCGGAACTCGAAAAAAAAAATTTTTTTTTGGAGTTCCGCTACGCGCGACATCACGCGTAGCGGAACTCCGATCGGAAATATTTCTAAGTCCGACGCGTAGCGGAACTCGAAAAAAAAAATTTTTTTTGGAGTTCCGCTACGCGCGACATCACGCGTAGCGGAACTCCGATCGGAAATATTTCTAAGTCCGACGCGTAGCGGAACTCGAAAAAAAAAATTTTTTTTTGAGTTCCGCTACGCGCGACATCACGCGTAGCGGAACTCCGATCGGAAATATTTCTAAGTCCGACGCGTAGCGGAACTCGAAAAAAAAAAATTTTTTTTGGAGTTCCGCTACGCGCGACATCACGCGTAGCGGAACTCCGATCGGAAATATTTCTAAGTCCGACGCGTAGCGGAACTCGAAAAAAAAAATTTTTTTTTGGAGTTCCGCTACGCGCGACATCACGCGTAGCGGAACTCCGATCGGAAATATTTCTAAGTCCGACGCGTAGCGGAACTCGAAAAAAAAAATTTTTTTTGGAGTTCCGCTACGCAGTACTTGGGTCACGTTTATAACATTTTTTCTTCCATGACCGTTACGCGCGTAGCGGAACTCGAAGATAAATGATAAAAAAATGTTAACATTCCGCGCGTCGCGGAACTCGGGTCACGGCATTCGGATCCCGAGAAGGGCGACTTGCCGGTCGGACCGGGCAATTCGCCTGGGACACCTGCACGGTACGCAT
>CM032339.1:4016292-4023792 GCA_019022885.1 Schlechtendalia chinensis | reverse complement strand
GCGCGACCGCCGCGACGAACCGCCTCCCGGGCCCTTCGGCCGGCGCCCAACGGGTCGCGACGTCCGCTGGCCCGGCGAAAGATCCGGCCGGCGGTGCGTGAGTCGCCTCCAAAGCGACGACCGCACGCCGAACACCGACCGTGAATTCGCCGGGCGGGGACTCGCGGGCTCTGTCCGTTTACACCCGAACGGTTTCACGTTCTTATGAACTCTCTCTTCAAAGTCCTTTTCAACTTTCCCTCACGGTACTTGTCCGCTATCGGTCTCGTGGTCGTATTTAGCCTTAGATGGAGTTTACCACCGACTTCGGGCTGCACTCTCAAGCAACCCGACTCGAAGGCGCGGTCCGATCCCGGGACGCTGCTCGGCGGCCCTACTGGCCTGGCACCATCTGCGGGCCGTGGCCCCGTTCAAAGGAGACTTGGACCGTCGAGCGCGCCCGGCAACGAGGCCGGCCCGTACGCCACAACTCCCATACGTGCCGCGGCACGAAAGTGCGCGGCGGATTCGGCGGTGGGCTCTTCCCTGTTCGCTCGCCGCTACTGGGGGAATCACGGTTGTTTTCTTTTCCTCCGCTTATTAATATGCTTAAATCCGGCGGGTGGTCCCGCCTGATCTGAGGTCGGAACGTAGGTTCTATCGTGTTATACGTGTGTTTTTTCTTTTTCCGACGCCGCGGCCGGGACCGCGTCCGGCGGAATTGGAAAAAAAAAATATTTTTTTTTCACAAGTCCCGCCGGACGCGGCCGCGGCCGCGACGACCGGCGGACGGCCGCCGCGGGTCCGCGCGCGCTCGCTCACGCCGCGCGTCCACGTCCGCTTCTCGGAAGCCGGAGAGCCGGAGCGCCCGCCGCGGTGCGGCGGGCGACTCCCTTCTCAGCCGACCCGGCCGCGCTCTCGCGCGGCGGGCGGACGGGAACGCGCCGTCGTGACGGCGCGGGGACCCGCGTGACCGGCGTCTGCCGTCATCTCGTAAAACTTGAGCGGACGACCGGGCCGCGGCGGAACCGCGGCCCGGTAGAACCGCCAATCTCAAACGCGACGTCGACGAGACGCGGCCGACCGTGGTGAACACGGCCGGGCGCGTCGTCGACGCCGCGCGTCGGTCTGGCCGAGTATCCGATATACGACCCTCAGACAGGCGTGGCCCGGGACCCGTGGGTCACCGAGGCCGCAATGTGCGTTCGACTGGTCGATGTTCGTATAACCTGCGGATTACACGACGACGCGCAGATAGCTGCGGTCTTCATCGATCCACGAGCCAAGTGATCCGCCGTTCGGGGTCTGGTGTGGTGACAACACCGGAGTACGTGTCCGTCGTTATTTTTTTATTTTTTGTTTTGTTTTGGCGGACAAAAAATTTTTGATCGAAAAAAAATCCGCTCTTTTTTCACATCTTTCGGGGGCGCGACTGCCGCCGGGCGACCTCGGTCGCCCGGACGCGCTTCCGGCGTTTTCGTCTTGGCGGCGGCCGGGCGGGGCGCGGCGACAAGTCGTCGTCACGCGCCCCGCCGCCGCCGCCGGTCGGGGGTCGCGGCGCGCGGGCGGTCGGTCGGAGCCGGTGTCGGCCACGCCGAGCGCGCGCGGCCGCGGGGTTCGGAACGGGCGCGCGCGGAGCCCGGCCGCTGGCGCGACCGGTCCCGCGGGCCCGTCTCTCTAATGATCCTTCCGCAGGTTCACCTACGGAAACCTTGTTACGACTTTTACTTCCTCTAAACGGCCGAGTTTGGTCATCTTCCCGATCGCACGACGACCCAGCCCCCGGGGGGCCGGATAACGCGCGTCCAGTCCGAAGACCTCACTGCGGTCGTTCAATCGGTAGTAGCGACGGGCGGTGTGTACAAAGGGCAGGGACGTAATCAACGCGAGCTGATGACTCGCGCTTACTGGGAATTCCTCGTTCACGTGGAAAAATTGCAAGCCACGATCCCTAAGCACGAAGGAGGTTCAGCGGGTTGCCCGGAAGCCTGTCGGCCCAGGAACGTTAACACACGCTGATTCCTTCAGTGTAGCGCGCGTGCGGCCCAGAACATCTAAGGGCATCACAGACCTGTTATCGCTCAGTCTCGTGCGGCTATTTTCGTCCGCCGCCTGTCCCTCTAAGAAGAGTTTAAGCTCCTGTGAGCCGGCGGTAGCCCTAGTAACGTATCGTGATCCGCCGGCGACGGCCGCGGACGCGGCGCGCTTCACCGCGGAGCCCGACGCGCGACCGACGCGCGCGCGGACGCGCGCTCCGACCGGGGGTCGCCCCCCGGCCGAAACGCGCGGCGCGCGCGCGCCGGCAGCGAGCCGGGACGCGGATGGCGCGGCCGCGCCCGACGACCGCCGTGGACGACGGGCGAACGCGTTCGGGGATACCGGGCCGAGCCGACGGTGACGCGGACGCGGACGGCCGAAACCGCCCGCGCCGCGTCCACGCCGGCCCGGTTTACCCGCCTAGTTAGCAGGACAGAGTCTCGTTCGTTATCGGAATTAACCAGACAGATCGCTCCACCAACTAAGAACGGCCATGCACCACCACCCACCGAATCAAGAAAGAGCTCTCAATCTGTCAATCTTTCCGGTGTCCGGGCCTGGTGAGGTTTCCCGTGTTGAGTCAAATTAAGCCGCAGGCTCCACTCCTGGTGGTGCCCTTCCGTCAATTCCTTTAAGTTTCAACTTTGCAATCATACTTCCCCCGGAACCGAAAAGCTTCGGTTTCCCGGAAGCTGCCCGCCGGGTCGTTAATGAAACGCCGGCGGATCGCTAGCTGGCATCGTTTACAGTTAGAACTAGGGCGGTATCTGATCGCCTTCGAACCTCTAACTTTCGTTCTTGATCATACGAGAACGTACTTGGCAAATGCTTTCGCGTCAGTTCGTCTCGAGACGATCCAAGAATTTCACCTCTAACGTCTCGGTACGAATGCCCCCGCCCGTCTCTGTTGATCATTACCTCCGGTCCCGAAAACCGGCCCGGCGGGACGCGCGGACGACTGGCGCCCGCGCCCGGCGGCCCGCGCACGGAAACGCCCCGGAGGGCGGTTTCGCGCGCCCCGGGAGGGCGGAGATGCGCGGGACCGAGGTCTTGTTCCATTATTCCATGCGACCAGTATTCAGGGCTTTTTGACGGGACGGCCGCGAGGCCGGACCGCCAGATTCGAGCCTGCTTTGAGCACTCTAATTTGTTCAAAGTAAACGTGTCGGCCCGCCGACGGCACTCGGTGAAGAGCACCGCGCAGCAAGATTGGAGTAGGCGGCCGCCGTCGCCGGACCCCGACGGCCGCGCGACGCGATGGCCGCGCGACAGCCGAAGCCCGGGACACGTGTCCGCCTGCCGACAATACGTCCGGCCGACGTGCCGGGGACTAACACCCCGAGACGGCCGACGAGCGCGACGACGGCCGCGGCGACGGGACGAGTGGTCCCGCGACGCGACCGGCCGCGACACGCCGGACCGCCAGGGTGGTCCGGCACCGCCCAGACACAGATCCGACTACGAGCTTTTTAACCGCAACAACTTTAATATACGCTATTGGAGCTGGAATTACCGCGGCTGCTGGCACCAGACTTGCCCTCCAATTGATCCTCGTTTAAAGTTTTAAAGTGTTCTCATTCCGATTACGGGGCCTCGGATGAGTCCCGTATCGTTATTTTTCGTCACTACCTCCCCGTTCCCGGAGTGGGTAATTTGCGCGCCTGCTGCCTTCCTTGGATGTGGTAGCCGTTTCTCAGGCTCCCTCTCCGGAATCGAACCCTGATTCCCCGTTACCCGTTACCACCACGGGTAGGCATGGAACCTACCGTCGACAGTTGATAAGGCAGACATTTGAAAGATGCGTCGCCGGTACGAAGACCGTGCGATCAGCTCGAAGTTATTCAGAGTCACCAGGTCTTTGCGCGGGCCGCGATCGGGGCGCGCGCGAGGCGCGCCCGCGACGGGCCGGTTTTGATCTAATAAAAGCGTTCCTCCCGCGCACGACGCCCGGAGGCGCCGCCGCGACGGTCGGAACTCTGTCGGCATGTATTAGCTCTAGAATTACCACAGTTATCCAAGTAACTCGTGTACGATCTAAGGAACCACAACTGATTTAATGAGCCTTTCGCGGTTTCACCTTAATGCGGCTTGCACTGAGACATGCATGGCTTAATCTTTGAGACAAGCATATGACTACTGGCAGGATCAACCAGGGATCCCCGGTCGTCGACGGCCGCGACGCCGGGAGGCCCGCGAGAGACCCCCGCGACGACGCGACGCGTCGTCTTCGAGCGTCGGTCCCGGCGCCGTCGCCGCGTCGTCCCCGGCTTGCGCGGGAGACGGACTCGGACGACGACGGGGGCCGACGCCGTGGACGGTCGCGAGTCGAGACGCGCCGCCGACGACGACGACGAGACCGGCTGGACGGGTCCCGCCGAAGCCGGGCGACGCGCGCTCGCGCGCGACCGACCGCGTTGTTCGTACGTGCTTGTTGCATCGTATTTATATATAATGGTTCGCTTATTAATAATATGTAAATATCATGTATATCGGACGCGTCTTCGAGCGTCGGGGTCCCGCGCCGTCGCCGCGTCGTCCCCCTGGCGGGAGACGGACGCGGACGACGACGGGGACCGCCGACGCCGTGGACGGTCGCGAGTCGAGACGCGCCGCCGACGACGACGGCGAGACCGCTGGACGGGTCCCGCCGAAGCCGGGCGACGCGCCGTATTATGCTTATTAATATGTATATATATCGGATTCATCCGGAATTATCGGTCCCCAGCCGAGAAAATCGCGGGGCGAGCCGGGACGCGACGCGAAGTCCGTCGTCCCGGGGCTTCGCCCCGGCGAGACCGCCGGGCACGGCTCCACGGCCGGCCGCGACGGGTCGTACGGGCTCCGTGAGCGTAACCGTCCGAAACGGCAGCGGGAGTCGTCTTTAGACCGCGTAGATTACGGCGGAGGACCGCCGGCCCGCGGGCGGGTCCGATGGCCTCCGCGTACGAGGCAGCCGTCCGTGTACGATGGGTCGACGACCGCGTCCGGGCGGAAGCGAAAAAATTTTTCCGCGACCGCGCCGTCGTCGGCATCGCCCGCGGCGGTGCGGTAATACGGGCGACCGTCGACCGGCGCACGCCGACCGGCGTACGCCGACCGACCGGTCCCCTTATAGTAGGAGAATTACGCGGCCGTGCGCAATCCAATTATTCGACGCGTAGCGGAACTCGACCGAAATTTTTCTAAGTCCGACGCGTAGCGGAACTCGAAAAAAAAAATTTTTTTTTTTTTTTTCCTAAGTACGGGGCGCGTAGCGGAACTCGACTTAAAGGGTACGCCGAACGCCCCCCGGCCCAAAAAGGGGGGGTCGAGGGGAAATTTTTTTTTTTTATCCAAAGTGCGGGGCGCGTAGCGGAACTCGACTTAAAGGGTACGCCGAACGCCCCCCGGCCCAAAAAGGGGGGGTCGAGGGGAAATTTTTTTTTTTTTTTTCAAAAAAGGTAAACCGAGCAAAAGGCGACCTAAACGGGTCGCCAAATGCCCCCCGCCCAAAAGGGGGGGTCAAAAAAATTTTTTTTTTTAAATCCTGCTACGCGCGTTTTTCCGTGCGTAGCGGAACTCGAAAACAATGACACGGCAAAGCGAAAAAACGGAGGCGAGTTCACGAGTGAGAATGTGGACAATTCGGTTTTCGTCGCAATCGAAAACCAACTTTTTTGAAAAAGTCAAATAATCGAAATAATGTTGGTTTGCTGTTATAGCAAGGACAAGGACACTTAATACAATGCTCAAATAAAAGGAATAGTAAAAATATGCATTATTCAAAGAATAAGGAGAAGTTAAAAATTTGGAGTTCCGCTACGCGCGGCGTCGCGCGTAGCGGAACTCCGATCGGAAATATTTCTAAGTCCGACGCGTAGCGGAACTCGAAAAAAAAAATTTTTTTTTTGGAGTTCCGCTACGCGCGACATCACGCGTAGCGGAACTCCGATCGGAAATATTTCTAAGTCCGACGCGTAGCGGAACTCGAAAAAAAAATTTTTTTTTGGAGTTCCGCTACGCGCGACATCACGCGTAGCGGAACTCCGATCGGAAATATTTCTAAGTCCGACGCGTAGCGGAACTCGAAAAAAAAAAATTTTTTTTTGGAGTTCCGCTACGCGCGACATCACGCGTAGCGGAACTCCGATCGGAAATATTTCTAAGTCCGACGCGTAGCGGAACTCGAAAAAAAAAATTTTTTTTGGAGTTCCGCTACGCGCGACATCACGCGTAGCGGAACTCCGATCGGAAATATTTCTAAGTCCGACGCGTAGCGGAACTCGAAAAAAAAAATTTTTTTTTGGAGTTCCGCTACGCGCGACATCACGCGTAGCGGAACTCCGATCGGAAATATTTCTAAGTCCGACGCGTAGCGGAACTCGAAAAAAAAAAATTTTTTTTTGGAGTTCCGCTACGCGCGACATCACGCGTAGCGGAACTCCGATCGGAAATATTTCTAAGTCCGACGCGTAGCGGAACTCGAAAAAAAAAATTTTTTTTTGGAGTTCCGCTACGCGCGACATCACGCGTAGCGGAACTCCGATCGGAAATATTTCTAAGTCCGACGCGTAGCGGAACTCGAAAAAAAAAATTTTTTTTTGGAGTTCCGCTACGCGCGACATCACGCGTAGCGGAACTCCGATCGGAAATATTTCTAAGTCCGACGCGTAGCGGAACTCGAAAAAAAAAAATTTTTTTTGGAGTTCCGCTACGCGCGACATCACGCGTAGCGGAACTCCGATCGGAAATATTTCTAAGTCCGACGCGTAGCGGAACTCGAAAAAAAAATTTTTTTTTGGAGTTCCGCTACGCGCGACATCACGCGTAGCGGAACTCCGATCGGAAATATTTCTAAGTCCGACGCGTAGCGGAACTCGAAAAAAAAAATTTTTTTTGGAGTTCCGCTACGCAGTACTTGGGTCACGTTTATAACATTTTTTCTTCCATGACCGTTACGCGCGTAGCGGAACTCGAAGATAAATGATAAAAAAATGTTAACATTCCGCGCGTCGCGGAACTCGGGTCACGGCATTCGGATCCCGAGAAGGGCGACTTGCCGGTCGGACCGGGCAATTCGCCTGGGACACCTGCACGGTACGCATCTCGGTACACGGTATTCGGACAGCGGGAAGGGCGGTCGCCCGGGCAATTCGCTTAGGACACCCGGGTCGCATCGGATCGGATCGGTTTTACACGGCATTCGTACGACCGGAAGGGCGGTCGGCCGGGCAATTCGCTTAGGACACCCTGGTCGCATCGGATCGGATCGGTTTTACACGGCATTCGGACCGCCGGAAGGGCGGTCGGCCGGGCAATTCGCTTAGGACACCTGCACGGTACGGATATCGGTACACGGCATTCGGACCCCGAGAAGGGCGACCAGCCGGTCGGGCCGGGCAATTCGCCCGGACGGCATCGGATCGGTTCGGTTTTACACGGCATTCGGACCCCGGGAAGGGCGACCAGCCGGTCGGGCCGGGCAATTCGCCCGGACGGCATCGG
>CM032339.1:4008792-4011292 GCA_019022885.1 Schlechtendalia chinensis | reverse complement strand
GGCGACGGCCGGGGTCGTCGCCAGCACCGCCTACGCTTCTACAACGACCCGAACCCGATCCGCCACGCTCCTCAGAGCCAATCCTTATCCCGAAGTTACGGATCGGTTTTTGCCGACTTCCCTTACCTACATTATTCTATGCGGCTAGAGGCTGCTCACCTCGGAGACCTGCTGCGGATATCGGTACGAACCGACGCGAAGACTCCGCGTGGCCCTCTCTCGAATTTTCAAGGTCCGCGTGGGGGTCACGGACACCGCCGCAACGAGCGGTGCTCTTCGCGCTCGCGTCCCTATCGCCCGGCTAGAGGATTCCAGGGACGTACAACGCTCACAGAGAAAAGAGAACTCTTCCCGGACCCCCCGGCGGCTTCTTCGAGTTCATTCCGGTCGCCCGGACGAGACAAAAGAGCCCCGAACACAGGGAGCGGTTCCGCGTCGGGTCCCGGAATACGGACCGGATTCCCTCTCGCCCCATGGACGATTCGAAAACGCCTTCGCCCGTGGTCACGAGGATCTCTCCCCGGGCTTAGGATCGACTGACTCTTGGACAACGGCTGTTCACAAGAAACCCTTCTCCACGGCAGCCCCCGAGGGCCCCTCTCGAGTATTTGCTACTACCACCAAGATCTGCGCCGACGGCGGCTCCAGGCGGTCTCGCGACCTGCCCTTCGACGCACACCGCCGCGCCATCCTACTCGTCGGGGCGTGCCGGGGCGGCGGCGGCGGCCGCGACCCGAGGGCCGCGGCGACGCCGTCGCCCCACTGTGCCGCCGACGGCCGAGTATAGGCACGACGCTCCAGCGCCATCCATTTTCAGAGCTAGTTGCTTCGGCAGGTGAGTTGTTACACACTCCTTAGCGGATTCCGACTTCCATGGCCACCGTCCTGCTGTCATCAGCAACCAACGCCTTTCATGGTCTCTGAATACGCGTCGATTTCGGCGCCTTAACTCGGCGTTCGGTTCATCCCGCAGCGCCAGTTCTGCTTACCAAAAATGGCCCACTAAGCGCCTATGGCTCCGTCGCCGGCTTCGCACGCGGTTCACGCGGTGTGTACCAGGTAAAGCCGGCGATCTCACCCATTTATAGTTTGAGAATAGGTTGAGGCCGTTTCGGCCCCAATGTCCTCTAATCATTCGCTTTACCGTATGAGACGTCCTCCGTGTTACGAGCGTGTTGTTACCGCGCCGTACAGCGCGGAGTCCCACCGGCGTCCGCACGCCCGCTCACGGGCGGCACACCTCGGCGCCAGCTATCCTGAGGGAAACTTCGGATGGAACCAGCTACTAGATGGTTCGATTAGTCTTTCGCCCCTATACCCAGCTCAGACGATCGATTTGCACGTCAGAATCGCTGCGGACCTCCATCAGGGTTTCCCCTGACTTCATCCTGGCCAGGCATAGTTCACCATCTTTCGGGTACCAACGAGTGCGCTAAGGGTGCGCCCCCGGACGGCCGAAGCCGACCCGGCGGAGACGCCCCCGGACTGCGGACCGGCGCGACCGTGAACGCCGGAGGGTTCGGTCGCCTGGCCATCGTCCGTCGTCACCGATCACTTTCATTGCGCCAATCGTGGTTTTTCATTCGGAGCGCGCCGCGCCGAGCGCGACGACGCGCTCGCCCGACCGTTGACTCGCGCACGCGTTAGACTCCTTGGTCCGTGTTTCAAGACGGGTCGGAAAGTAGCCCGAAACTCGTCGCCGACCGACGGGCCCCGCCTGCGACGGGGCCGCGTCGACGGTTCTTGCCGTCGGGCCGGCCGGCCAGGAGCTCCGGGGTTCGGCCGCGGAGCGGACGCGCCGGAGCGCGACCGCCGCGACGAACCGCCTCCCGGGCCCTTCGGCCGGCGCCCAACGGGTCGCGACGTCCGCTGGCCCGGCGAAAGATCCGGCCGGCGGTGCGTGAGTCGCCTCCAAAGCGACGACCGCACGCCGAACACCGACCGTGAATTCGCCGGGCGGGGACTCGCGGGCTCTGTCCGTTTACACCCGAACGGTTTCACGTTCTTATGAACTCTCTCTTCAAAGTCCTTTTCAACTTTCCCTCACGGTACTTGTCCGCTATCGGTCTCGTGGTCGTATTTAGCCTTAGATGGAGTTTACCACCGACTTCGGGCTGCACTCTCAAGCAACCCGACTCGAAGGCGCGGTCCGATCCCGGGACGCTGCTCGGCGGCCCTACTGGCCTGGCACCATCTGCGGGCCGTGGCCCCGTTCAAAGGAGACTTGGACCGTCGAGCGCGCCCGGCAACGAGGCCGGCCCGTACGCCACAACTCCCATACGTGCCGCGGCACGAAAGTGCGCGGCGGGATTCGGCGGTGGGCTCTTCCCTGTTCGCTCGCCGCTACTGGGGGAATCACGGTTGTTTTCTTTTCCTCCGCTTATTAATATGCTTAAATCCGGCGGGTGGTCCCGCCTGATCTGAGGTCGGAACGTAGGTTCTATCGTGTTATACGTGTGTTTTTTCTTTTTCCGACGCCGCGGCCCGGGACCGCGTCCGG
>CM032339.1:4007172-4008292 GCA_019022885.1 Schlechtendalia chinensis | reverse complement strand
GGTACGCCGAACGCCCCCGGCCAAAAAGGGGGGTCGGGGGAAATTTTTTTTTTTTTTTTCAAAAAAGGTAACCGAGCAAAAGGCGACCTAAACGGGTCGCCAAATGCCCCCCGCCCAAAAAGGGGGGTCAAAAAATTTTTTTTTTTTAAATCCCGCTACGCGCGTTTTTCCGTGCGTAGCGGAACTCGAAAACAATGACACGGCAAAGCGAAAAAACGGAGGCGAGTTCACGAGTGAGAATGTGGACAATTCGGTTTTCGTCGCAATCGAAAATCAACTTTTTTGAAAAAGTCAAATAATCGAAATAATGTTGGTTTGCTGTTATAGCAAGGACAAGGACGCTTAATACAATGCTCAAATAAAAGGAATAGTAAAAATATGCATTATTCAAAGAATAAGGAGAAGTTAAAAATTTGGAGTTCCGCTACGCGCGACTTCACGCGTAGCGGAACTCCGATCGGAAATATTTCTAAGTCCGACGCGTAGCGGAACTCGAAAAAAAAAAATTTTTTGAGTTCCGCTACGCGCGACTTCACGCGTAGCGGAACTCCGATCGGAAATATTTCTAAGTCCGACGCGTAGCGGAACTCGAAAAAAAAAATTTTTTTTTGAGTTCCGCTACGCGCGACATCACGCGTAGCGGAACTCCGATCGGAAATATTTCTAAGTCCGACGCGTAGCGGAACTCGAAAAAAAAAATTTTTTTTGGAGTTCCGCTACGCGCGACTTCACGCGTAGCGGAACTCCGATCGGAAATATTTCTAAGTCCGACGCGTAGCGGAACTCGAAAAAAAAAAATTTTTTTTTGGAGTTCCGCTACGCGCGACATCACGCGTAGCGGAACTCCGATCGGAAATATTTCTAAGTCCGACGCGTAGCGGAACTCGAAAAAAAAAAAATTTTTTTTGGAGTTCCGCTACGCGCGACTTCACGCGTAGCGGAACTCCGATCGGAAATATTTCTAAGTCCGACGCGTAGCGGAACTCGAAAAAAAAAATTTTTTTTTGGAGTTCCGCTACGCGCGACATCACGCGTAGCGGAACTCCGATCGGAAATATTTCTAAGTCCGACGCGTAGCGGAACTCGAAAAAAAAAAATTTTTTTTGGAGTTCCGCTACGC
>CM032339.1:3987172-4002172 GCA_019022885.1 Schlechtendalia chinensis | reverse complement strand
TTCCGATTTTCCGCCACGGTCTGAACGTGCGCCCAGTAATTCCTATTCCTGTCTAGTATCAGACCCAGATACCTAACCTTCTCCGCCGAGATTATGTCGTCATTCCCGAACGGAATCGTGAATCCCGGCGCGAGATCACCTTTGAGCGCCAGGGCCTGGGACTTCCCTGAGGAGAAGGTAAGCCCCCTCTCCCCTGCCCAGCCTAAGAGAGCCCTCAGGAAATCACCAGCCCTGGCTTGTATTTCGCCAAGATCCGTACCCGCGACTAGCACCGCTATGTCGTCGGCGTACGCAACGACTTTCGTTTTGCCATCCCTAACAGTCCGAAGAGCGTATTCCATAGACATCTTCCAGAGAACCCGCCCAAGCTGTGACCCTTGGGGCAGCCTCTGGTAAGATCGGCCGACGCGGTGGACCGTTCCACCGTCAAGACGGCTTTACGGCCCACGAGATAGCTCTCGACGATCGACCTTGTCGACGCTGAGGCTCCTAAACCGACCATGTCCCTAATCAAGATTTTCCAGCCGAGGTTGTCGAAGGCTCCAGAGATATCTAAGAAAATCCCTACCACCAGACGTTCCTGCCTACTGTCTATCCAATCAAGACAAGACCTGATCGCGCTGACTGTCGATCTGCCGACGGTGAAGCCGTGTTGGTCTTCCGACATGTTCATCCTAGTCTCTTCGTCTAGCCTATTCACGATCAGCCTCTCCAGTACTTTTGACGGTACGGAGAGTAGGCTCACCGGCCTGTACGACTTTGGCAGACAGGGATCCCTGTCCGCCCCCTTTGAAATGACCACGACGTTGGCCGTTTTCCAACCGTCCGGGAACGTAGACGTTCTCAGACACCTATCCAATATCCCGGTGAAGTGCGACCCGACGATCGCCCAGGACTTCCTAAGAACACCGGCAGTGATCCCGTCCAGTCCGGGTGCCTTGTTAGGCGCCATCCTCCATATGGCCTTTTTGACCTCGTTTTCCGAAAGTAGGAAGTTTGCTCTTCCCTCCCTAACTCCATCGAAGGTCGGACAAGTCTCGTCACGAGGTATCAACTCTTTGAGACACTCCGCCGTCTCGGCGGCCGACAACGTGAAGTCACCCCCTTCGCAGCGCACCGCTGACGGTACTCTGCTCCGGGCGGAGCCATTCCGGGCCCACTTATACAGTGGTCCCCAGACGTCATCGTTCGCCGATCCGGCGAAGTCCCTCCACGACGCCGACTTGGCCTTCCTGATCAAGTTCAAGTGCTCGTTTCTGAGCCTCTTGTACTCTTGCCTATCCGCCCCTTTGAAATCCGAACGTCTCCTAAAGGACAACAATCGTTTTTTCGACCTATCCAAGTCATCATTCCACCACTGTGGTTTCGACTTGCCTCCAGACCTGGATTTTGGCATCGAGGCCTCCATCGCGCCCTGAATCGAGCTTACGAGAGCCTTAGATGCCTCTGAGACGTTGTTCCCCTCTAGTTCTCTAGAGTAGTTCGAGACCTGTTGGGCCAGAACCAACCGAAACCTATCCCAATCTGCCCTTTTGACATTGAATCTTTTTCCTTCCGACCGAGATTCCGGTAAAACGTTACCGCACCGCACTAAGAATCTGAGCAGTCTGTGGTCGCTGTCGGTCGCGTCAACCACCACAGACCAGCCCTGGACCGAAAAATAGGCGCCACCTCCCCTCGAGAGCGTGACGTCTATATTCGAAGATCCCATTCCCCGTCTCGAATACGTGTCGGGGCATCCTGGCCGGTTATTCACCGTCAGATGCTGTTCCCCTATCATATTCTCGACGTGCGTGCCTCTAGCGAAACCGGAATTGTTACCGGGCCGACTGAACCAGAGCACGGAATGTGCATTCACGTCGGCTCCTATCACTACGTTATCCCCTACATTGTCCAAGATGTGACCGAGTTTCGCCGTAAGTCCCTGAACAGGGACGCTGTACTTGAAGTACGCCGAGATGAAAATCACCGACCTACCGTTTCCTTTCCTAAGACTCGCAACCGCAAAATGTTCGTCCGTCAGATTCCGGATAGCTACAAGTTCGATGTCCCGGTTGAGGACAACGACAGCAGCCAGAGCGGGTTTACCACCTTCGTTCAGAATGACTCTCGCCGAGTCGAATTCAAAGCCGAAAACTTTATGACCGGAGAGCGGCATCTCCTGCAGCAGGAGCACGTCCACTCCGTGTTCCCGACAGTAATCCAATAGCTGAACAGAAACGATCCGTTGTCCGTTCATGTTCAGCTGACAAACCGAGATATTGGTGGCCGAGGCGCTCATCGCGACGACCTTCCGTAGTCAGTCCGCAACGCCTCGGTTCTGTACACCTTGCGCCTGGTCGCGCATCCTCTGTGACCAGCCTTGAAGCCGAGTCCACAGTTCGCGCACTTCGGCGCGTCTTTCCTGTTTTCGCAATCTTTTTCCCCGTGCCCCTCCTTGGAGCAGTGACCACAGACCAACTTGCCCTTCTTGCATTTGGCGGCCAAGTGGCCGAAGCCCTGGCACGCCAGACACTGGACAACGTTGGAGAATTCAACCACCCTACAGGTAGATAGGGACATTGTGTATGTACCCCGGGTTTTGTGGTCGAAACCTACTGACCACATACCTTATATTAGCTCGGTGGAGCTATTCAAGGGATGTGGTAGGGCGAGACCCGACTTGTTAAGGTCAGATCCCGGGTCGTCATGGACCACCAGCACCGGTTTCAGCCCGTACCCTTTCGGAGGAGTGTCGCGACTCAATTAAGTGCCACGTTGGTATCACCCCTCCCCACCGGGTCTGGTGGGTTCGTTTACTATCTAGCGCCAGTCCCACAACCACCACGTTTCGGCCGAGATAGGCACCTCAACCTCGCGGGGGCACTGCATCCGGAACGGCAAGCCGGTCCGACGTACAGTGGGGCTCCCCCGCTCCCGTGGCACCGACTAGGTTTTAAGTTGACGTCGGTAGGTCAACCCGGGGCTTGCACCCCTCCCACTATTCTGGCAACCACGCCGGCTAGTGGTGGGCCTTGTTTCCCCCTTTGCCCCGAAAAACCTATCCTATATCCCCATCGGACCGTCTCCTAAATTCCCATCCTCATAAGCCCGTTCCTGTGGGTGTAGTCCCTTTTCTTCCCTATCGCCTCCTTTGCAAAAACCTTGAGAGCCGTGTATTTTACCCTTGTCTCCACGAACCTATCCATCTCACAAGGCCATGTCTCCCCTTCTCTACCTACCACTGTCCTTAGCCTATTCCTCTCGTCCGTCAACATTCGACACCTAAACAGTACGTGATCCACTGTCTCTCCTTCCTCCAGACATCTGCACCGTCCGTTTCCCACCAATCCCATGGAAGCCAGCTTCGCGTTAAAATCTCCGTGTCCCGTTAGGAACTGGGTCGTATAGTGATCCAGTTCCATTCCCATTTCCAACCTCTTCTTAACGTCCGGAAGTATTCGATGCGTCCACCTCCCCTTATCTGACCCATCCCATCTCGCTTGCCAGCTGTCCAGAGCCCCCTCGACCCCCGTCCTATAATCCCCTTCTGTGATTTCCCCTTTGCTGAGTTGCTTCTTCAGCACGCCCATCTCGATCTCCAAGTCCAGCGGTGGCCTACCGGCCACCACCTGAAGCGCATCCGTGGACGCGGTTCGGTAGGCCTTGGTGATCGATAGGAGCGGCCTCCGTTGCGCACTCCCTAGTACCTTACGCGCCTTGGCCGTCCTAACCCCCTTAATCCAAATTTCCGACGCGTAATCTATTTTCGGTAAGAACACCGACTTATAGATTATTTCCGCCGCCCGCTGTCCTACTCCCCATTCGGCCGACGACGCCCCCCTGAGCCTGGAATATAGATCCCCTGCTTTCCCCGCAACTGCCTTGACCTGTTCCCAGAAATTTCTTTTATAATCTACCAGTACCCCCAGATACCTAACCGGACTACTAGCTACCACCCTATCATCCCCTACATATACCCAGAACCCCGGCTTCAGTCCCCCCTTGAGGGACATAACTTGTGTTTTAGCTACCGAGAATCTTAATCCCCTTTCCCTAGCCCACTCCATAATCCTACCCATATATATCCTTATCCTCCCCCTGATCACCTCTATGTTGGTCCCCGCCACCATAACCACAAGGTCGTCTGCATATGCCACCATCTTCACCCACCCGTGTCTCTCCTCTTTCAATACCGCGTTCATCGCAATCTTCCACAGAGTCGGTCCGAGTTGTGACCCTTGTGGACAGCCCTTTGTTAGCGTGACACTAGCAGTTGAATTTTCAACCGTCAGCTCGGCTGTCCGTCCTCTAATGTAGCTACGAATCATGCTTACTGTAGCATCCGACACCCCTACCTCCCGCATGTCCTCCATCAAAGCTTCCCAACTCAAGTTATTAAATGCCCCGGAGATATCCATAAAGACCCCCACAACCAGCTTTTCCTTCCTGTCTTCCACCCAACTCAAACATTCCTTGATCGCACTCCCCGTGGATTTGCCTGCCGTGAAACCATGCTGGTCCCCACACATTCTACCCTCTGTCTCTCTTTCAATACTCACCACCACCAACCTCTCCAACACTTTCGATATCACCGGAAGCAGACTGACCGGTCTATATGACCCCGGAAGGCTAGGATCTTTATCCGTCCCCTTCTTGATCACAACCACGTCAGCCCTTTTCCAGCAATCCGGGAAGGTGGACTCCCTCATACACCTCTCCAAGATCCTTGTCATCCAGCCTCCTATCACCTCCCAACTCTTCCTGAGTACCCCCCCAGTGATGCCATCCAGCCCGGGCGCCTTATTCGGGCCAATCCTCCACACCGCTCTCCTGACCTCTTCTTCCTCCAGCCTATATCCTTCCCTGGCTACAATCGGTTCCCCCAGAGGTGGTGGATCTCCATCCGTTGGGATGAGGGTATTCAGGAGACACTCCGCGGTCTCCTGAGCCGTTTCCGTAAGCACCCCCCTGCAGTCATATACCGCGGTGGGTATCCCGCTTCCCAAGGGACCCTTCCTTGCCCACCTATATACGGGCCCCCATACCTCTTCATTGATCGTGGAAGCGAATTTCCTCCACGTCCTCCTCTTGCTATTCCTCACACTCTTTACATACTCGTTTTCCTTCGCCTCCTGTACTCCACTCTATCCTCTCCCCTCCAATCGTGTCTTCTTCTATACGCCAGAATTTCCTTCCTCAAACCTTCTATCTCGTTTGTCCACCAAGGTGGCCTCCTCCTTGCCCCCCTCCGCCGTCTCTTCATGGATATCTCCATTGCCCTGCTTATTTCGCCTACTAGTGTTTTCGCTTTCCCCTTCGACGTCCATCCCTATCCTATCGATTTCCCCCCCCAGATGTTCCCTAACCAGTGCCCCCTTGAATTTGTCCCAATCCGCACCCAAGATGTCATACCTAATCTTATCCGTCCCTTTTACCCAGGTCTCCCCTACTAACTTAACCCGGAAATCAGGTAGATAGGGACACTGAGATCCTGTTTTCAAGGATCGAAACGATCCTTGGCTGTTCACAAGTCGACCGATTCGTAGTCCTTGGGACTAATGTCGGAAGACTGGCGTATATGAGCGTTGTTCGAACCGAACGGTCCAGCCTCCGGGGAGACTGGAGCGTTGTTTCTCCCTGAACGGTCACACGTCGTTCAGCCGAACCACGAGCGGCGAGCCGACCGTCCGACCCCCCAAAAGGAGTCGGGTCGCCCCGCTCGTACCGCTTGGGCAACCGCTATCACGCGCGGCTACCCCAATCCCGCGGTGGGGACCGGCTCCATCAGCACCGTAGATGTACTATGGGGTACACCTACCCTCCGGTGTCGTAACCACTCCGGTATGGCGACAGGGGCACACAGGGATATTTTCCAAGTCTCTCTTAAGGTACGGGCCGGCGTGATCGATAGCGTAGCCATGCCCCGCCTTTCCGCACTCTCAGAGCTGTTCCTCGGCCGACGTGCGTGCCCGGTGTCTAGCTCGCGAGGCCTTTTCCACATAGATTGCTCCTGCTAATCTGCCACCACGTAACCGATCCCAGCAGCCTAAGCTGCCCGAGGGGTCGACCGGGTCCGCTCTTGACCCGGCCGGGGCTTACCCCTCGCCCGTGGTACCGGTTTGTCACCAGTTGGACATGTTTCGTCTACACTGTTTTACAGTCTCGACTGCCACACTGTTTTAATTGCGTGTATTGGGTAGTTGGTCCACCCATCCGGCGCTCGCCGAATCGCTTTTTGGTGGCGAACCTAGCGGGAGGGCGCAACCCTGTGATTGTTTATTTTACGACTATAATCACACGTACGTCGGGTTGAGAATGCAGACGCGAGTCGGCCTAGCCCACCTTTAGCCACCCTCACGCGACCTAAGTCTAGGAGTACACGACTCTCCTGAGTGAGGGCTGACGCGCTTTTTTCATTTATAGCAAGTAGTCCAGCGTCTATTAGCCTACTGCACGGGTACGGGATGTTAGGTGCAACGGCTCCGGGAAGCAACCGGACCTGCGTTCTACTCCCGCTTTGAGCAGGTCTCGTTTACCGAGCCTACTGACGGTTACCATCAGACCGTTTTTACCGACTCTTGGACATCGACCTTCGCGCCGATGACCGGATCGGTCGTGGTTATTGGTCACGACCCTGAGGCGTTAAGTTTTTGTTTCTGTTCGGGATGGCCCCACGCAACCCATATTTGCGGTCTATTTTCTAAGTCCAACCGCAAGGACATCTAGCTAGGTATCTCTAGCCGAAGGGAGCCCCGCTCTTGGTGTTTAAATTCCAAGGAGGCGTAGGCGAAGCCAGCGAACGCTTTATATATTGCCCGAGTACTGACCAAGACGTCCGGTTCACAGGGCCAGACGGAACCGGAGTTCCGCACCGCTGTGATGACCGGCCGTCTTTGGTTTACGTACAACGGGCAATCGTACAATATGTGCTCCGCACTCTCATCGGCAGTACCACATGGACACACCGGGTCAGGCTTCAGGCCAAACCGAAAAAGGTTCGCCCTGAAGTCCCCGTGTCCAGTGAGGAACTGCACGACTTGGTGCGTAAGCCATATTGGCTTTTGTAGACGACTACTTATCTGGGGGAAGAACCTGAATGTCCAACGACCCCTTTCATCGTTAGCCCAGCGATTCTGCCATGCGTCTGTCATAGCAAGTTTGCCTTGCTCGACTCGACGCTGGTCTTTAGCGCAAGATCTCCTCTCGGATTGCACCACCGCTTGAAACTGTATTTCAAGGTCAAGCGGAGGTACGCCCGCGATTACCTGGAGCGCCACCGTAGCGGCTGTCCGGTATGCTGACGTGATCCCGAGAAGAGCTCTGCGCTGAATCGCATTAAGAGCTTTGCTCTGCTGGCTCCGGGATGACGCTTCCGCCCATATCTCCGCGGCGTACGTCATACGTGGTATGAATACGGCGCGGTAGAGTAATAAGGCATTCTCGCGTCTCATCCCCCATCCACTGCCCATTACTCCTCTCAGTCTCGAGAAGATTTCTAGGTTCTTATCCTGCAGCATTTTAACCTGAGGGATGAATTTCAACTTTTGGTCGATCATCACCCCGAGGTACCTGGCATGGTCCCGGGTTACGATCCGTTCGTTGCCAAACGGGATCGAGAACCCAGGTTGCAGGCTGCTGTTCGTAAGAACCGCAGTGGATTTACTTGACGAGAACGTCAAGCCGTGTTTATCGCCCCAGCTGCGCACTGTACTTAGTACTTCAGCCGCACGCGACTTAAGCTGTTCTCGGCTTTTAGCACTTACAAGAACAGCTATATCGTCGGCGTACGCTTGAATGTGCGCATACTGAGGAAGTGTCTTGCGCAGTAGGTCCTCCATGGCCACGTTCCAGAGAACGGGACCAAGGACCGACCCCTGCGGGACACCGCGAGTTATTTTTACATTCGCGGTCTCATTACCCAGCGTATACGAGGCCACCCGATCTCTCAGGTAGCTTCTTATAAGCTCGATAAGAGCGCGTGAGCACTTGAGGTCTCTTAGATCATCGAAGAGCGCAGTCCAACTTAAGTTGTCAAACGCTCCCGATATATCCAGGAATATAGCAACTGTGTGCTTCTCACTCGAGTTCGCTGAGCGATCCAAGAGGTCGTAGATAGCATCACTGCACGTTTTACCGACTGTAAAGCCGTATTGGTTTCCCGACATGCTAGGTTCTATTTCCTTTATGAGCCTCCAGCTGATCACGCGCTCAAGGACTTTTCCTAGAACCGACAACAGACTTATCGGTCTGTAAGACCGAACGTCTGTTGGGTCCCGGTCCAGTCCTTTGAGGACCGTTACAACTCTCGCCGATTTCCAGACATTAGGGTACTGACTCGTCCGGAGCGAGTCATTGACAAGACACAGCATCACGTCGCTAATTAAATGGGTGCTTCTCCTCACCATTGCGGCACATATGCGGTCTATCCCTGGTGCCCTTCGAGCTCGTAACTTTTGGAACGCACTAGTTAGTTCTAGCATGGAGCACGGCTTAATGCCGTACCCCACACCTAACCTCCTTACATCATCAGCACCCGATTCGGGGTCGCGCGAATCCGAGGATTGCGCGGCTTCCAAACTCGGACACGAGACGTCAGGGTTATTCTCCGATCGGGGATTTTCCATCTCTTCCCGATCATTCGGAATAAGTGCGTTGAGCGCGAATATGGCTGTCTCTCGTAGGGTGTTAGTATGGGATCCGTCCGGGTACCGAAGCGAGCTGGGAGCAGCGCAGCTTCGAGACCCAGATTTTAGCCATCTATACAACGATCCCCACTTCTCTTGTCCAGTTTTCGTACAATGGCTTCTCCACGTACTACGCTTAGCGTCCCTCAAGGAATTCGCGTACGAATTTCTTGCGGCACGGTAAGCGTGAGTGGTGGTTTGAAGGGAGACGCTCAAGTGCCTGGCTCGGGCAGTCGCACGGAGACGCCTCCTACTGGTTTCAAGTTCAACAGTCCACCATGGAGGGCGAAGCGTCGTTCTTTTGCGGGTCAAAGGTATGTTCCTTGTTGCAGCCCAGGCCATGCTAGATGTCAGGGCCGAAGCCCTTTCATCCACATCGCCATTGGACCACAATTCGGAGTACTCGGTCAGACGTCTGGATAGATCGCATACGTATCCTCCCCAGTCTGCCCGTCGTACATCATACCTTCTCACCTCTTCCTTCGGTAGGCAGGGAGAATTTACCCCTACCACTCCAAATTGGATTATGGAGTGGTCGCTCGAGGTTTCCCCAGCAACGACGGTCCAGTCTCTTATGCGGGCGACTAAGTCGGCCGACACAAAAGTGGCGTCGATGTTGGATGCCCCTCGAGGGCCTTCGAAGGTGGAACGAGCCGCTGCGCGGTTTATGCAGCCAAGACTATATTCAGCCAGCAAATCGCATATTAAATCCCCGCCTTCACTGTCCCGGTCCGAGAACCAGACAGTTGAGCGGGCATTTGTGTCCGCGCACACTATTACTGGCCTGCTGTGTATGGCCCTTAGGGTTCCAGCCAGGTTCGCAACGTGTTCAGCCGTATCGATATTGTACCTAAAATAGGTCGCGACTACGCAGATCGGGTCCGAGTGATCGGACTCGATGAGGGCCGCGGCCGTATTCTCGGTCGCAACATGATTCCATGCGAGCATACGATAGTTCGGGTTCAGAAGGACCACGGCAGTGCCATAAATGGTTGAGCTCTGACCCGGCCTTACGTAGCTCTTGCTCATTACAACCGTGTGTGGTGCAGCGTCAAGTCCACACAATCGGTCGTCCAGCGTGTATGGCTCCTGTATAACTAAGAGATCAATACTATTGTCTTGACAGTAGCGTAAGATCTGATCGTTTACAGAGCTGTTACGTCCCGCATTGATCTGTACGATCTTCAATTCCGGACTCGTGCTGTTTTTGCCATAATCATTCCGTTTTCTCCGACATTCCATATTCCGTTTCCTAATTTTTACACCATTTGGCCGGGCCCCCTCCCGAACCGACGGGCCCTGAGACGGGAGGACTTTTTCCATCGTTATTTGAGCCATGTTTTAATTGGGTTTTATAGAGTGCCTTCTCTTTTGGTCTTTTACGGGTTTTCCTACCCGGAGCTTTTACTAATGTAAGAGGGAGCCCGGCCGGTCTTCCCCAACTACTTAAAGTAAGGGAACGACTCTTCGCATAGTTTCCACGACTCAATTAAGTGCCGAGTCTACATAACTCCGCGCTTAATTTCCGATCTCGCTTAGTTTTTACACCAACCCCAAGAGATTGGTGCAGATCCTTCGCCACGACCTGGACTCATTTATTATGAATAACTCACCGATTGCTCAGTGAGTTACCCACGCTAACCCTTCTACATAACGAGATCGGTAAATTAAGCCTTCCTTCGCCGAGAAGTTTCCAACTTCTCCCATATACACATTCCTCGGGGGTCGATCGTCCAGAAATCGCCCCTCAGGAGACCCTTGGTTCGCGGCCACTTATTATAAGTATTCATGGCTATCTCCGTAACAGAGACTTTCGCTATCCACCACCCGCGACGCGTCCAGTTGCGTGGGCCTGCGCATGTTCGAACTCACCCTACCAAGGCCAGATGAGCCCGAACGGAGGTTCGACGTCGTACAAGTACGAGCTGTGACGACCTTCCGCTGGAAGGTAGATAGGGACATTGTATGTACCCCGGGTTTTGTGGTCGAAACCTACTGACCACATACCTTATATTAGCTCGGTGGAGCTATTCAAGGGATGTGGTAGGGCGAGACCCGACTTGTTAAGGTCAGATCCCGGGTCGTCATGGACCACCAGCACCGGGTTTCAGCCCGTACCCTTTCGGAGGAGTGTCGCGACTCAATTAAGTGCCACGTTGGTATCACCCCTCCCCACCGGGTCTGGTGGGTTCGTTTACTATCTAGCGCCAGTCCCACAACCACCACGTTTCGGCCGAGATAGGCACCTCAACCTCGCGGGGGCACTGCATCCGGAACGGCAAGCCGGTCCGACGTACAGTGGGGCTCCCCCGCTCCCGTGGCACCGACTAGGTTTTAAGTTGACGTCGGTAGGTCAACCCGGGGCTTGCACCCCTCCCACTATTCTGGCAACCACGCCGGCTAGTGGTAGGCCTTGTTTCCCCCTTTGCCCCGAAAAACCTATCCTATATCCCCATCGGACCGTCTCCTAAATTCCCATCCTCATAAGCCCGTTCCTGTGGGTGTAGTCCCTTTTCTTCCCTATCGCCTCCTTTGCAAAAACCTTGAGAGCCGTGTATTTTACCCTTGTCTCCACGAACCTATCCATCTCACAAGGCCATGTCTCCCCTTCTCTACCTACCACTGTCCTTAGCCTATTCCTCTCGTCCGTCAACATTCGACACCTAAACAGTACGTGATCCACTGTCTCTCTCCTTCTCCAGACATCTGCACCGTCCGTTTCCCACCAATCCCATGGAAGCCAGCTTCGCGTTAAAATCTCCGTGTCCCGTTAGGAACTGGGTCGTATAGTGATCCAGTTCCATTCCCATTTCCAACCTCTTCTTAACGTCCGGAAGTATTCGATGCGTCCACCTCCCCTTATCTGACCCATCCCATCTCGCTTGCCAGCTGTCCAGAGCCCCCTCGACCCCCGTCCTATAATCCCCTTCTGTGATTTCCCCTTTGCTAAGTTGCTTCTTCAGCACGCCCATCTCGATCTCCAAGTCCAACGGTGGCCTACCGGCCACCACCTGAAGCGCATCCGTGGACGCGGTTCGGTAGGCCTTGGTGATCGATAGGAGCGGCCTCCGTTGCGCACTCCCTAGTACCTTACGCGCCTTGGCCGTCCTAACCCCCTTAATCCAAATTTCCGACGCGTAATCTATTTTCGGTAAGAACACCGACTTATAGATTATTTCCGCCGCCCGCTGTCCTACTCCCCATTCGGCCGACGACGCCCCCCTGAGCCTGGAATATAGATCCCCTGCTTTTCCCCGCAACTGCCTTGACCTGTTCCCAGAAATTTCTTTTATAGTCTACCAGTACCCCCAGATACCTAACCGGACTACTAGCTACCACCCTGTCATCCCCTACATATACCCAGAACCCCGCTTCAGTCCCCCCTTGAGGGACATAACTTGTGTTTTAGCTACCGAGAATCTTAATCCCCTTTCCCTAGCCCACTCCATAATCCTACCCATATATATCCTTATCCTCCCCCTGATCACCTCTATGTTGGTCCCCGCCACCATAACCACAAGGTCGTCTGCATATGCCACCATCTTCACCCACCCGTGTCTCTCCTCTTTCAATACCGCGTTCATCGCAATCTTCCACAGAGTCGGTCCGAGTTGTGACCCTTGTGGACAGCCCTTTGTTAGCGTGACACTAGCAGTTGAATTTTCAACCGTCAGCTCGGCTGTCCGTCCTCTAATGTAGCTACGAATCATGCTTACTGTAGCATCCGACACCCCTACCTCCCGCATGTCCTCCATCAAAGCTTCCCAACTCAAGTTATTAAATGCCCCGGAGATATCCATAAAGACCCCCACAACCAGCTTTTCCTTCCTGTCTTCCACCCAACTCAAACATTCCTTGATCGCACTCCCCGTGGATTTGCCTGCCGTGAAACCATGCTGGTCCCCACACATTCTACCCTCTGTCTCTCTTTCAATACTCACCACCACCAACCTCTCCAACACTTTCGATATCACCGGAAGCAGACTGACCGGTCTATATGACCCCCGAAGGCTAGGATCTTTATCCGTCCCCTTCTTGATCACAACCACGTCAGCCCTTTTCCAGCAATCCGGGAAGGTGGACTCCCTCATACACCTCTCCAAGATCCTTGTCATCCAGCCTCCTATCACCTCCCAACTCTTCCTGAGTACCCCCCCAGTGATGCCATCCAGCCGGGCGCCTTATTCGGGCCAATCCTCCACACCGCTCTCCTGACCTCTTCTCTTCCTCCAGCCTATATCCTTCCCTGGCTACAATCGGTTCCCCCAGAGGTGGTGGATCTCCATCCGTTGGGATGAGGGTATTCAGGAGACACTCCGCGGTCTCCTGAGCCGTTTCCGTAAGCACCCCCCTGCAGTCATATACCGCGGTGGGTATCCCGCTTCCCAAGGGACCCTTCCTTGCCCACCTATATACGGGCCCCCATACCTCTTCATTGATCGTGGAAGCGAATTTCCTCCACGTCCTCCTCTTGCTATTCCTCACACTCTTTACATACTCGTTCCTTCGCCTCCTGTACTCCACTCTATCCTCTCCCCTCCAATCGTGTCTTCTTCTATACGCCAGAATTTCCTTCCTCAAACCTTCTATCTCGTTTGTCCACCAAGGTGGCCTCCTCCTTGCCCCCCTCCGCCGTCTCTTCATGGATATCTCCATTGCCCTGCTTATTTCGCCTACTAGTGTTTTCGCTTCCCCTTCGACGTCCATCCCTATCCTATCGATTTCCCCCCCCAGATGTTCCCTAACCAGTGCCCCCTTGAATTTGTCCCAATCCGCACCCAAGATGTCATACCTAATCTTATCCGTCCCTTTTACCCAGGTCTCCCCTACTAACTTAACCCGGAAATCAATTAGGTTGTGGTCACTATCCGTGACCCCCTCGGTTACCCTCCATCCCTCTATGGTTACTCCTTTACCCGATTCCCTTGTTAACGTGACGTCGATATTGGATTCCCCCATCCCTGGCCTACTATATGTATACGGGTGCCCCCCCCTGTTATGCATCCTTATATCCCTATCCTCAATCCACTCTACTAATCTTGTCCCTCTAGCTCTCCCAGTATTCGTGCCCGTCCCGCTGAACCACATGTCCGAGTGCGCGTTTGTGTCGACCCCTATCACCACCTCCCCCTTAATTCTGTCCACGATGTCCCCCAACCTATCCGTAAAAAAGTTAATACCCACATCATATTTAAAATATGCCGACACGAACGTAATCGGCGCCCCCCCTTTCTTCCTAATAGTGGCTACTGCTATGTACCTATCCATAAGTCCCCTCATAGCCACCACCTCAACCTCACTATTCCTCACCACAATTGCTGCCTTAGCTTTCTTCCTTCCTTCTGCGAAAATCACCCTTTCCTCTTCCTCGAACCCATATATTTTCCCCCCTTCGACTATCACCTCCTGAAGCAAAAGAACTTCTAAATCCTTCCCCTCACAATAGTCCTTCAGTTGAACAGGAACGATCCTCTGACCGTTCATGTTCAGCTGTCCCACCCTTATTTCATGTTCGTGTCCCTTCATTGTCGAGCCGCGTACCCTGTACCCTGAACCATTTTCCTAAACTCGCTCATCCTAATCTGGCAGTTCTCGTGCCATGCCATGGACTCCCTCCCACAGTTGAAGCATTTGGGTTTCCCCTCCTTATTCGGACACTCCCTGTCCCTATGTCCCTCTCCCGCGCAATACGCGCATAAAATCCTCCCCTTTTTACACCTAGCCTCTACGTGCCCGAAGCCCAGACACCCCCTACACTGCACAAAATCAATATATTCTTTAACCCAACACTTTGCCATACCCACGTATATATTTCTCCCCACCATCTTCGCATGTACCCCCGGGTCGACCGCACAGACCCATCCGGTCCTCGCCCAATCCCTCGGACCCTTTATAAAAATTGGGATAATGGCCTTCCTCTCTTCCCCTTTCACAAGACCCAGCTCCGGGTTCAACATCCCAATTGATCCCGCTATTTCCTCCTTTTCCAGGTCCTTCTCCATGTTTTGTATCCATACCTTAGGCCAATTTACTCCTACCTCTATAACTTTGACCCCCCCTTCCCCTCCCTGCAGAGTCCGGAGAGCCTCTGTCGTCCTCTTGTCTCCTGGCACTATCCTCACATCTCCCTTTGAATCTACCCAGGTTTTGTCCACCCTCGGTAACCCCCACTTTTCTCACAATTTCTGACCATAACCCCTTCTTAGTGGCCGCAGCCCCCTCTTCCCCAGACCTAACCACGAAACTAATGGGCGGCTCCGTCTCTTTCCATGATTTTAAAATCCTCCTACTCATACCCATAAAGCCCTTTTCCCCTCCCCAGTCCGCCTTCTTT
>CM032339.1:3937049-3986672 GCA_019022885.1 Schlechtendalia chinensis | reverse complement strand
GGGACGGGGGATTTACGCTGGTCGTAGGAAGGAGGAAGGTGGATAGGGATAGGGGCTTCCTGGGAGTGAGCAAGGGGGCGTTGAAGTCTTGGAGGGAGAAGGAACCTTCGACGGGCTTTGTAGTCAGATCCGGGGAGGGGGGGGCCGCCGCTACAAAGAAGGAAATTTGGGCGGAGATTGTTAGGAAGGTGAGGGGGCCAAGAGTGGACAAGACATGGGTGGACGTAAAGGGAGATGTTAGGATTGTACCGGGGGACCGGGAGACTGCGGAGGCTCTCCGGACTCTACAAAGGGAGGAAAAGGGGGTCAAGATCAAAGAGGTTTGGGTGAACTGGCCGAAGGTCTTGATACTGAATGTCGAGAGCGATATGGAAAAGGGGGAAATTGCGGAATCCGTGGGGATGTTAAACCCGGGGTTAGGCCTTGGGGCAGGGGAGGTGGGTAAAGCCATTACCCCGATCTTCAGGAGGGGTTCGAGGGGCGGTGCGACCACTGGGTGGTTCTGTGCGGTCGACCCGGGGGTGCATGCGAAGATGGTGGGGAGGTACATTTACGTGGGAATGATGAAGTGCTGGGCGAGAGAGTATATAGATTTTGTACAGTGCAGGGGGTGTCTTGGGTTTGGGCATCTGGAGGCAAAATGTAAGAGGGGGAGAGTGATTTGCGCTTACTGCGCCGAGGAGGGTCATAGGGAGGGCGAGTGCTTTAGAAAGGAGGGGAAACCCAAGTGTTTCAATTGTGGTAGGGAGGCGATGGCTTAATATGAAGGATGTCAGATCAGGGTGAGCGAACTTAGGAGGATGGTAGAGGGTACGGGATATGCGGCTTATAAATGAGGGGGAACGAACTAGAAATACGGGTGGGGCAGCTGAACATGAACGGTCAGAGGATCGTTCCGGTTCAGCTGAGGGACTATTGCGTGAGGAAGGATATTGAGGTGCTCCTATTGCAGGAGGTTTTGGTTGAAGGTGGGAAACTCTGTGGTTTCGAGGAGGGGGAGAGAGTTGTTTTTGCGGAGGGTAGGAAGAGAGCGAAGGCAGCGGTTGTGGTGATGAATAGAGAGATGGAGATCGTGGCCATGGCAGGATTAATGGATAGGTATATTGCTGTGGCCACTGTGAGAAAAGGAAGGGGGACGCCGATAACGTTCGTATCGGCGTATTGCAAGTGTGGTGTAGGGATAAACTTCTTCACCGATAGGATGGGGGAGATAATCGACCGAGTGAGAGGAGATATTGTGTTGGGAGTGGACTCCAACGCCCACTCGGACCTTTGGTTTAGCGGTAGGGGGACGCACACGGGGAGAGCCAGAGGGGCGAGGGTGGCCGAATTGATTGAGGACAGGGATTTGAGAGTACAGAATAGGGGGGGGCATCCGGTAACGTATAGGAGGCAGGGGATGGGGGAGTCGAATATCGATATCACCATCACGAGGGACACGGGAAGGGGGATGGAAATAGAGGGATGGAGGGTTACGGAGGGGGTCACGGACAGTGACCACAACTTAATAGATTTTCGAGTGAGACTTAGGAGAGATACATGGGTTAGGGGTACCGATAGAGTTAGGTTCAACACCAGGAGGGCAAACTGGGAGAAATTTAAGGGGGTCCTTGAGGGGGAATATCTCAGGGGGGAATTTGATAGGAAAGGTATGGGGGTAGAGCGGGAGGCGGAAACTATGGTGGGGGAGATACGGAGGGCAATGGAGATGTCCATACCAAAGTGTAATAGGAGGTATAGGAAAAAACCACCTTGGTGGAGCAATATGATAGGTGAAATGAAAAGGGGGGTTCTAGCGTTTAGGAGGAGGAATGACTGGAGAGGCGAGGATAGAGATGAGTATAGAAGACTGCGGAATGAGTACGTGAGAGAAGTCAGGAGGGAGAAGAGGAGATCGTGGATGAAGTTCGCATCCACGATAAACGAGGGGGTATGGGGTCCGGTCTACAGATGGGCTAAAAAAGGCCCGTCAGGTGGTGGTGTCCCGATCTCTGTCCGTGATAGGTATGGGGTGCTCACGGAGTCTGCGCAGGAAACTGCGGAGTGCCTTTTGAGTACCCTCATACCGTCGGACAGGGTCGCACCGCCGCTTGACGGGGCTGTGGTCAGTAGTCCGGACTTTAGGCTTGGTAAGGAGGAAGTGAAAAAAGCGATATGGAGGATGGGACCGAACAAGGTGCCGGGGCTAGACGGCATCACGGGTAGGGTTCTAAGGAAGAGTTGGGAGGTGGTTGGAGAGGGGTTAACTAGGATCTTGGAGAGGTGTGTCAGGGAGTTTACCTTTCCGGAAACCTGGAAGAAGGCTGATGTGGTCACGATCAGGAAGGGGCCGGACAAAGATCCCAGCCTTCCGGGGTCATATCGACCGGTCAGCCTTCTCCTGGCGATCTCTAAGGTACTCGAGAGGGTTATGGTCGAGAGGTTAGTGAAAGAGACAGAGGGTAGGATGGCAGAGGAACAGCATGGATTTACGAGGGGTAAATCCACTGTTAGCGCGATGAAGGAATGCTTAGGGTGGGCTGATGTTAGGAGGGAGAAATTGGTAATAGGGGTCTTTATGGACATCTCCGGAGCTTTTGACAACTTGGACTGGGGGGCCCTTCTGGAGGATCTCAGGGGAATAGGGGCGTCCGAAGCCACCATATCAATGATAAGGAGCTACCTGAGGGGAAGGGAGGCAGAGCTGACGGTGGAGAAATCCACCGCAGTCACGAGGATAACGAGGGGGTGTCCCCAAGGTTCAAAGCTCGGTCCTACCCTGTGGAACGTGGCGATGGACAGTGCGCTTAGAGAGGGTAGGGATGATTGGGCGGAACCCGGGAGGACGAGGCGACATGGTCGCCCGGCTCGATACAACGTACCTGGCGGCTCTCAAGCTCGCCGAGGCCCGTTGTGTCGTCGTCGGGTGGACCAGGTGCCGTGTCAGGCTCCTTGAAAAGCGTCAGCCGACCTGCTTCCGGTGCCGGGAGCAGGGCCACATCGCGGCGGCCTGCAAGGCGGCGGCGGCGAAAGTCACGGGTCCGACAGCGGAGACGGCGGCGCTGACCCCTCCGACGGTGGCGGCTGCTGGGACGGAGGCGATGGACGTCGTCGAAGCGGCGAAGGACGAGGCCGAGGATGGGCGACCGGAGTCGTCGCCCACGACTTCAAAGACCCGCGATGGAGCTGAGGTTAGTACAGTCTAACCTTAACCACTGCAGGGAAGCCCAGGACCTGTTCTGGGAGTTCATCGGACGGGAGGATATCTCGGTGGCGCTCGTCAGCGAGCCGTACAACGTCGGCCGTCCAGGCTGGCGGTGCGACTCGTCTGGACGGGCGGCCATCGGGGTCCTTCGCGCTGGACTCTCGCTCGCGGACGTGGAGATCGGCGACGGGTACGTGGCAGCGACTATAGGCGGCGCTTTGCGCGTCTATAGCTGCTACGCGTCACCTGCTCTAACTCCGGCCGAGTTCGAACGGTTCCTAGGGAACCTCGAGGTCGGCGTTGCTTCGTACCGGGGCACTGGAGTCGACCTGATCGTCGCGGGCGACTTCAACGCCCGGTCCGCCGTCTGGTGGGACACCATCACCGATTTTCGGGGTTACGGTCTCTCCACGCTGGCTGACTCGCTCGGTCTCGTGGCGGTCAACAGCGGGGGGGTACCCACTTTCTTCGGGCGGGGTCGAGGGTCGATCGTCGACGTTACGTTCGTCTCCGATGCCGCCTTCGGGAGGCTTCGGGGGTGGACCGTGCGGACGGACGTCGTGAACATGAGTGACCACCATCACTTGTGTTTCTCGTACTGTCCCGAAAGCGCGTCCCCGTCGACGACGGGCACCGCCGGCATCGGTCGACGAGCGGGCCGGTCTCGTCCGGGCTGGAGAACAGCCCGGATGAACGCCGACCTGCTCGGGGCCGCGCTGGTGGCGGCCGAGTGGGCTGGGACGGCTCTGTCCCCGGAAACGTCTCTTCACGCCGACGACGCCGAGTCCGAGGCGGAGCGACTCGTTCTGCTTGTGACCGCGGCCTGCGACACGGCCCTCCCGCCGAGAAATCCCCCTCCCGGCGGGAGACGTCCGGTCTACTGGTGGAACGAGGACATCGCGGCGGCTCGGACGGAGTGCGTCAGACGGAGAAGGACGGTCACCGGACTCCGCGCTCGTGGCGACGTCAGCGTCGCCAGGACCGCGGCGGAAAGTGACTACCGGTCGGCTCGCAGAGAGCTGAAGCGCCGCATTCGTCGTTCGAAGGCGAAGTGCTGGACGGAGCTGGTCCGTAGCGTGGACGACGACCCTTGGGGCAAGCCCTACAAGGTCGTCCTCAGGAAGCTTCGCGGGCCCGCCGCGACGTCGACGATGGAACCGCGCGCAGTGCGCGATATCGCCGACGTCTTGTTCCCGAGCCGACCTCACCCGGAGGCCGGTGACGGAGAGGCGCCCGCTCGCGCCGTCGGGAGACTCGCGGTCGTGCCGGAGTTCTCCTTAGCTGAGGTCTCGGCGGCCGTAGGCCGCTTTAAGTCGCGTAACAGGGCCCCCGGACCGGACGGCATACCGAGCCGGGTCTGGGGCGTCGTGCACGTGACTAGACCGACGATGCTGCTGGGCACGTACAATACGTGCCTGAGGAGCGGAATCTTTCCCGGGCGCTGGAAGCGGGCTCGCCTCTCGCTTCTCAGCAAACCGGGAAAACCCGAGGGGATTCCGTCTTCCTATCGACCGTTGTGTCTTCTCGACGACGCGGGGAAGATCTTGGAATCGCTGCTGGTGAGCCGGATGGAGGCTCATATGACCGGAACGGGTATCGTGCTGTCCGACAGGCAGTACGGTTTCCGGAAAGGACGGTCGACCGACGACGCGTTGCGCGTCGTACAGACGCGTCTCGTCGACGCGTGCAACGCCCGTCGGGTGGCGGTGGCCGTGAGTCTGGACATCCGGAACGCGTTCAACTCGGTGGACTGGGGGGTTATCCTCGCGGCGCTGGAGCGTATGGATTTCCCGCCATACCTCCGGCGGATCCTAGGGTCGTATCTGGGCGGCAGGGTTCTGCACCTGTGCGACGACGACCAGGGAGAGCCGATCACCATGGAGATCACCTGCGGGGTACCGCAGGGCTCCGTGCTCGGTCCTCTCCTCTGGAACGTCGCGTACGACGCCGTGTTCCGTCTTCCCCTGCCCAGGGGAACGATCACGGTCGGTTACGCGGACGACACGTTGATCGTGGCGGAGGGGGACACGGTGGAAGCGGTGCAGAACCGCGCGAACGCCGCACTCGCGACGGTGGCCGAGCACATACGTGTGCTCGGCCTACGGCTGGCCGTCGATAAGACGGAGGCCGTAGCGTTTACGAGCCGTCGCGGGACGGCGGAACCCCGGTTACGGGAACTCCGGCTACGTCGGGCGACCCGAGAGCCATGACGACGGACGAGTGGGCGGGGAGGGTAGCGAGATGGGACGCTCCCATCGGGAGCGGACGGGACTGGACCCGGACACTCATACCCCCCACGCTACTCGATCGGTGGGTGAGGGGATCGCACGGTGAGATGACGTTTCATCTCTCCCAGCTGTTAACGGGGCACGGTTGTTTCAACCGGTTTTTACACCGGATCGGCCGTGCTCCGGAGCGGGTGTTCCCACTGCGGACCACCCGACTCTTATAGCGAGGAGGATGACGACGCGTTTCACACGCTCGTTCGCTGCGAGGCGTTCGAGTGGGCCAGGAACGACCTTATACGCGTTATAGGTCGTTTCCGGCCGCGTGATCTCGTCGCCCAAATGCTGGAGTCCCCGGCGAAATGGGAAGCGGTTGCTCACTTCGCTTTGACCGTGATGGGTCTGAAGGAGGAAGCGGAGCGGGAGAGGCAGTCCCTGCAGGGGATTGCTCCATCGCGTGGTTGGAGGAGAAGGAGGGTGACAGCTGGTCGCCCTCTTGATATTTAAACTGTGAGGGGAGGAGCAGTAAGCATCTGCTCTGTTGCTCCTCCCCGCCAAAATTTGTATTACTTTTTTGTGAGGGGTGGCTTGGCCGGGGATTGTCCGGTCATCCACCCCAACGGAAAATTGTTTTTTATAAATAAATAAACGATGGCGACCCACTGCCCCATGCACTGCTGCACAGGCATTCAAGGCAGTGGGTGTATTGCCGATATATAAAAAAAAAAAAAAAAAAGGATGATTGGGCGAAGATGGTCGCGTACGCGGACGACCTTTTTTTTTTTTTTTTTATTTTTATATCGGCAATACACCCACTGCCCTGAATGCCTGTGCAGCAGTGCTTGGGGCAGTGGGTCGCCATCGTTTATTTAAAAAAAAAAAAAAAACTAAGTGAATAAAAACAATTTTCCGTTGGGGTGGATGACCGGACAATCCCCGGCCAAACCACCCCTCACAAAACGTAATACAAATTAAACAGGGAGGAACAATAAAGCGAATGCTAACTGCTCCTCCCCTCACAATTTATAAGTCAAGAGGGCGACCAGCCGCCGCCCTCCTTCTCCTCCAACCACGCGATGGAGCAATCCCCTGCAGGGACTGCCTCTCCCGCTTCGCTTCCTCCTTCAGACCCATCACGGTCGAAGCGAAGTGAGCAACCGCTTCCCATTTCGCCGGGGACTCCAGTATTTGGGCGACGAGATCACGCGGCCGGAAACGACCTATAACGCGTATAAGATCGTTCCTGGCCCACTCGAACGCCTCGCAGCGAACGAGCGTGTGAAACGCGTCGTCATCCTCCTCGCTGTAAGAGTCGGGTGGTCCGCAGTGGGAACACCCGCTCTCCGGATCACGGCCGATCCGGTGTAAAAACCGGTTGAAACAACCGTGCCCCGTTACCAGCTGGGAGAGATGAAACGTCATCTCACCGTGCGATCTCCTCACCCACCGATCGAGTAGCGCGGGGGGTATGAGTGTCCGGGTCCAGTCCCGTTCGCTCCCCACGGGAGCGTCCCATCTCACTACCCTCCCCGCCCACTCGTCCGTCGTCAAGGCTCTCAGGTCACCCGACGTCGCCGGAGTTCCCGAAGGCCGTCCTTCCGCTGCCGGCGGTGTTGCCCTCCTCGCGTCGTACGCCGAAGCGCGTTCGACCGCTAGGAGGTCGATAGGGGGTAACCGCGCGACGACCATCACGGCGTCACGGGAGACTGTGCGGTACGCACAGGCGCTCCTGATGGCCGCCCTACGCTGGACCTTCGCCAACGTTTCTACGCCCCGCGGGTTATAAGCCAGCGTAGGCGCCCACGTCGGAGCGCCGTACAATAGGATCGATTGCACGACGCTCACCAGTAGACGTCTACGGCTTTCCCGGGGGCCGCCCACGTTCGGCATGAGTCCGCTCAGGGCGGACATCACCCGCTCGGCTTTCGCCGACGCGGCGCGCAAGTGCGCACCGAACATCGTCCCCTTGTTCTCTAGGATCACTCCCAGGTACTTCAGGGACGCTCCTAGTCGTACGGCCTGACCCTCAAGCCGTAACCGGGGTTCCGCCGTCCCGCGACGGCTCGTAAACGCTACGGCCTCCGTCTTGTCGACGGCCAGCCATAGGCCGAGCACACGTATGTGCTCGGCCACCGTCGCAAGTGCGGCGTTCGCGCGGTTCTGCACCGCTTCCACCGTGTCCCCCTCCTCCACGATCAACGTGTCGTCCGCGTAACCGACCGTGATCGTTCCCCTGGGCAGGGGAAGACGGAACACGGCGTCGTACGCGACGTTCCAGAGGAGAGGACCGAGCACGGAGCCCTGCGGTACCCCGCAGGTGATCTCCATGGTGATCGGCTCTCCCTGGTCGTCGTCGCACAGGTGCAGAACCCTGCCGCCCAGATACGACCCTAGGATCCGCCGGAGGTATGGCGGGAAATCCATACGCTCCAGCGCCGCGAGGATAACCCCCCAGTCCACCGAGTTGAACGCGTTCCGGATGTCCAGACTCACGGCCACCGCCACCCAACGGGCGTTGCACGCGTCGACGAGACGCGTCTGTACGACGCGCAACGCATCGTCGGTCGACCGTCCTTTCCGGGAACCGTACTGCCTGTCGGACAGCACGATACCCGTTCCGGACATATGAGCCTCCATCCGGCTCACCAGCAGTGATTCCAGGATCTTCCCCGCGTCGTCGAGGAGATACAACGGTCGATAGGAAGACGGAATCCTCTCGGGCTTTCCCGGTTTGCTGAGAAGCGAGAGGCGAGCCCGCTTCCAGCGCCCGGGAAAGATTCCGCTCCTCAGGCACGTGTTAAACGTGCCCAGCAGCATCGTCGGTCTAGTCGCGTGCACGACGCCCCAGATCCGGCTCGGTATACCATCCGGTCCGGGGGCCCTGTTACGCGACTTAAAGCGGCCTACGGCCACCGAGACCTCAGCAAAGGAGAACTCCGGCACGACCGCGAGTCCCCCGACGGCGCGAGCGGGTGCCTCTCAGTCACCGGCCTCTGGGAGAGGTCGGCTCGGGAACAAGACGTCGGCGATATCGCGCACTGCGCGCGGTTCCATCGCCGACGTCGCGGCGGGCCCGCGAAGCTTCCTGAGGACGACCTTGTAGGGCTTGCCCCAAGGGTCGTCGTCGACGCTACGGACCAGCTCCGTCCAGCACTTCGCCTTCGAACGACGAATGCGGCGCTTCAGCTCTCTGCGAGCCGACCGGTAGTCACTTTCCGCCGCGGTTCTGGCGACGCTGACGTCGCCACAAACGCGGAGTCCGGTGACCGTCCTTCTCCGTCTGACGCACTCCGTCCGAGCCGCCGCGATGTCCTCGTTCCACCAGTAGACCGGACGTCTCCCGCCGGGAGGGGGATTTCTCGGCGGGAGGGCCGTGTCACAGGCCGCGGTCACTAGCAGAACGAGTCGCTCCGCCTCGGACTCGGCGTCGTCGGCATGAAGAGACGTTCCCGGGGACAAAGCCGTCCCAGCCCACTCGGCCGCCACCAGCGCGGCCCCGAGCAGGTCGGCATTCATCCGGGCTGTTCTCCAGCCCGGACGAGACCGGCCCGCTCGTCGACCGACGCCGGTGGTGCCCGTCGTCGACGGGGACGCGCTTTCAGGACAGTACGAGAAACACAAGTTATGGTGGTCACTCATGTTTTCGACGTCAGTCCGCACGGTCCACCCCCGAAGCCTCCCAAAGGCGGCCTCGGAGACGAACGTAACGTCGACGATCGACCCTCGACCCCGCCCGAAGAAAGTGGGTACCCCCCCGCTGTTGACTGCCACGAGACCGAGTGAATCAGCCAGCGTGGAGAGACCGTAACCCCGAAGATTGGTGATGGTGTCCCACCAGACAGCGGACCGGGCGTTGAAGTCGCCCGCGACGATCAGATCGACTCCAGTGCCCCGGTACGAAGCAACGCCGACTTCGAGGTTCCCCAGGAACCGTTCGAACTCGGCCGGAGTTAGAGCGGGTGACGCGTAGCAGCTATAGACGCGCAGAGCGCCGCCTATAGTCGCTGCCACGTACCCGTCGCCGATCTCCACCTCCGAGAGCGAGAGTCCGGCGCGAAGGACCCCGATGGCAGCACGCCCAGACGAGTCGCACCGCCAACCAGGACGATCGACGTTGTACGGCTCGCTGACGAGCGCCACCGAGATGTCCTCCCGTCCGACGAACTCCCAGAACAAGTCCTGGGCGTCCCTGCAGTGGTTTAGGTTAGTCTGCACTAACCTCAACTCCATCGCGAGGCCTCGAAGTCGTAGGCGACGACTCTGATCGCCCGTCCACCTCCACGTCCATGTTCGCCACGCAGCATGCCTCCGCCTCGGCATCAGCCGCCGCCGTCGGAGGAGTTGGGCTCTCCTCGTCCGCGACTTTTTTCGGCGCCTCCGTCGTTGCCGCGCCGTTTTCGGCCACCGCCGCCTTGCAGGCCGCCGCGATGTGGCCCTGCTCGCGGCACCGGAAGCAGGTCGGCTGGCGCTTCTCAAGCAGCCTAACACGGCACTTGGTCCACCCGATAACGACACTACGAGCCTCGGCGAGCTTAAGTGCCGCCGAGTACGTAGTGTCGATCCGGGCGACCAAGTCGCCTCGTTCTCCCGGGTTACTACGCAAATAGACGGCCGGAGAGTCGTCCTTCGTGTAGTCACCCTGGACAAGGCCGGCGCGCGTCAGGCCAGCCTCCACGTCAGGTGCCCCGCACCAATCCGGCACGTCGAGGAGCAGGACCGGGGTACGGCGCTCGGGTCGACTGACCCGGGCATCGACCCCCACGACGGCCCTGACATTCTCGGCCAATTTGTCTGCCTCCGCTGCGTCTTCCACCTCCAAGAGGATTCTGCCGGTTTTGGTCCGCCTCATTGTCCGAATCTTGACGCCAATGGCGTCAGGATTCACGGTATGAGCGACCCTCTTCATAACGGAGGTCAATGTGACCCCCTCCCCTGTCGGCCTGTCAATGATGACCGCCGAGGTTCGGGGGACCCGCCTCCGTACGAGGGCCGCTTTCGATTCCAGCAACGAAGGCTTTCCCTTCGCCGTTGGTTTCGGACCTGGTTGGCTCTCCGCCGCTTTCTTCCGTCCCCGTTTTACGACCTCCACCCATGGAGTCTGGCCCGGGACGGGAACGAAAGCGGGCTGAGGCGGACCTGCAGCCTCCTCCTTACGTGCTCTCCCTTTCGGAAGCTGTTGCGTCTTCTGCAATGGAGGCGGCGGTGGCTTCTGCTGCTGTTGCTGTTGGAGCTGCTGTCGCTGCTGTTGCTGCTGCCGCTTCTGCTGCTCCTGTTTTGCTGCGGCTGCCGCTGTTGTTGCTTCCGCTGCTGTTGCTGCGGCTGCTGCTGTCGCTGCTTCTGTTGTTTTTGTTGCTGCTGCTGGTGCAACAACCCGTTAGGCTGCCCTCGGAGCTGGCGATTCTCCGCTATCATCTTCCCCTGTTCCAGTAGGTCCGTTTGGACCTTGCTGAGTGCTGCTAGTACAAGGCTAAGAGCGCTTTGTACCGCGTTTCCCTCAGCGGCTGGAACAGGGAGGGGATCTCCCTTCTCCGGGGTGACCTCCGTCCTTGGCCTTTTTGCGGGGAGCCTTTCAGGGACGGCAGTTACGTCGTCCTTCTGCGGCTCCACCACCTCGGCCCTGGCGGCCGATATACGGGCCTTGCAGTCCTTGAGGACTGCGAGCTCTCGCTCGGTGCCGCGGATGGCTTCTTGGATGCCCTTATGGACACCCTTTCCACCTTTTTCCGCGACAATGGCGGAAGCAGCCCGTATAAGCTCCTGGATGCGAGCGAAGGAGGACTCCTCCCTCGCTTCCAAGGAGCCCAGGGAAGCCACCGGACGGGAAAAGCTTTGCAAAAGCCTCTCCCTAAGGTGCCCCCCCCGGCAGCCAGTTACCGGAGTCGTCGCCATCGGCGTTCCAAATGCTGTGTCCGTGTCCAATTTACTAGATTCCAATTCCGAGTTCCTTTCCTTTTTTTCAGTTTCACTGTCCGGTGTTTTGGTTTTTTGTATAGATTCCATGTTGTTCCCACGAGAATCTAGGGAAATGGTCGTCCGCCGCGTCAGAGCCCCGAATAACGCGGTTAGGCTGAATACTGTGTGGTGCGCCAAAGCCACACAGGGTCCTCGTGGACACGTAACTATCCCCGTGCCAAGTGACCCCCTTGACGAGTTGGGGGTTAGGAGAGCCGGTTTTTCGTCAGCGAAAGGCATGCTCAGGCCTCCTGGCCCCAGTCAACTAAGCCCAGAGCCAGGTCGGTGCAAGCCAGGGGTGTGAACACCCCTGGTGGAACTCTTAGTCGGGTCGTTCTCGGTTTAGTCCTGTCCAACATGGGAGGCCCTGCTGGTAGAATACACTACCGTTGGCATAGCACTAAACTTCATTGAACGACCGCTCAAGCCCCCTCACCACGACAAGGTGAGTTCCAAGAGGGGGGTACGCGGACGACCTGGTGGTTCTGGTAGCAGGGACAAACATAGATATCATAAGGAGAAGGATAGGGATCTATGTCTGAAGGCTGATGGTGTGGGCGAGGAATAGAGGGCTGCAATTTTCCGCTGGGAAGACACAGGTCACCTGCTTAAAAGGGGGGCTTAAAAGGGGGGCTTAAACCGGGTTTCCATATAAATATAGAGGAGAATAGGGTCATAGCTTCGAGTCCGGTTAGGTATCTGGGGGTCTTGGTAGACTACAAGAGGAACTACTGGGAGCAGGTTAGGGAAGTGGCAGGGAAGGCGGGAAGTCTGTATTCGAGACTCAGGGGGGCGTCATCTGCGGGTTGGGGGGTAGGTCAAAAGGTGGCGGAGGTGGTCTACAGTGCTGTCTTCTTACCAAAGATAGAGTACGGATCCGAGATCTGGGTTAGGGGCGTTAGAACGGCGAAAGGGGTGAAGGTCCTAGGCAGCGCGCAGAGACGACCACTTCTGGCGATTTCGAAAGCATACCGAACGACGTCTACTGACGCACTTCAAACGGTAACTGGAAAGTTACCGCTGGACCTCGAAATCGAACTAGGGGCGTTGAGGAAGCGACGCAAAAAGGGGGAGATCTCGGATGGGGATTTCACAGTGGGAAGGGAGGACATCATGGACAAATGGCAGGGGTGGTGGGATAGGTCTGATAAAGGGAGGTGGACGTACTCTATCTTCCCGAATGTCAGGGCGAGGGCAGGGATGAAAATGGAGTTAGACCACTACACAACGCAATTCTTGACCGGGCATGGGGACTTCAATGCGAAGTTGGCGTCTTTCGGGCTGGTGAGGAGTGGGATGTGTAGGTGCATTGAGGAGGGGGAAACAGTCGAACATGTACTGTTTAGATGTCCGCTGCTGATGGGAGAGAGGGAGGTCCTTATGAGGGAGATTTGTCAGGAAGGGGAGGAATGGCCTTGCGCGGTAGGGAGACTAGTGGAGACGAAGGCGAAATACTCGGCGCTGAGGGTATTCGCTGGGGGGCGATAGGGAAGAAGTGGGACTACACCCACAGGAATGGGCTTATGAGGATGGGAATTTAGGAGACGGTCTGAGGAGCGGGGATATAGGATAGGTTTTACGGGGTGCAAGTGAGAGCGCGTTTTCCGCGCGTTACGAGGCCCACCACTAGTCGGCGTGGTTAGCCAGAATAGTGGGAGAGACGCAAGTCCCGGTTTGACCAACCGACGTCAACTGAAAACCAAGTCGGTGCCACGGGAGCGGGGGAGCCCCATCGTACGCCGGACCGGCTTGCCGCTCCGGATACGGTGCCCCCGCGAGGTTGAGGTGCCTATCTCGGCTGAAACGTGGTGGCTGTGGGACAAGCGCTAGATGGTAACCAAGAACCCACCGGACCCGGTGGGGAGAGGCGATACCAACGAGGCACTTAACTGAGTCGCGGCGCTCCTCCGAAATGGTACGGGCTGATACCCGGTGCTGGTGGTCCATCACGACGACCCGAGATCTGGCCTTAATCAGCCGGATCTCGTCCCTACCACATCCCTTGAATAGCCCCTCTGGGCTAACGTAAGGTATGTGGTCAGTAGGCTTCGGCCGCAAACCCGGGAGCACATTCGCAATGTCCTTATCTTAAGTCACGCGCGCGGCAGTCGGACGAGTCGGTCACCGGTCTATTTACTCCTGTGTAAATAGGCTAATACAGTGGCAAATTCGAACGGATTTTCGCGTTCTTAGGACCAGTGAATTCAGATTTTCACGGCGGTTCCGGTGGTTCAGTTTTCGGCGAGATCGGAGCAATAGCGGGGAAGTGAGGAGAGATAGAAGTTTGCTGACGGCGAAAACTCGGTTTCCGTGCGGTATGCGATTCTTTTTATTTTTATTTCTCGGCTTTGGTTGCGATTTTCAGGAAGCGGACAACGGCACCAAAATAGTGCTTTTCAGCGCTGGCCGGTGAAGCAATTTCCAGAACGGTAAGTGCTTTTCCGGCGAAGTTAGGGAAATTTTCGTTTTTCGGTGATAGGGGGCAGGGTGTTACTGGCACGCAAATCCGGTAAGACCCGAACGGTAGGGTTAGGCGTGGGCTATCTGGGGAGGGGCTGATCGTCGATCAGATAAAAATCCAGGGAGCTACAGGGGGAATAGTTGGGCGCGGCGTAATCGTGATTTTCGGCGCGGCGTAATCGTGAATTCCGGCGCGGCGTAATCGTTAAATTTGGCGCGGCGGCAAAGTGTTTTCTTGGTAATCGGCCGGAGCGACTGCACATTCCTCGGCGCGGCGGCATAGTGTTTTCTCGGAAACCGCCCGGCGCGGCGGCATCGTGATATCAGCGCGGGTATCGTTTATCACCAGTACGGTTATCGGTCACCGCGCGTAACCCTTGGAGCGGTCATCGGCGTTATCAGTCACCGCGCGGTTACCCGATATCGCGTGATACGCGGTAGCGGGTAGTTATTGATACGGTTATCGGCGCGATCTTCGCGCGATATTTTAATCGATATATTTGCTACGTATTGCGTTACGGTCGATTATACGATTGACTGTATATCGTATACGCGCTTTGTCTTGGGTAAGGTGTGAAAGGGTGGTGTATTCCCTAACACGGGAGGGTGGGACGTATATAATGGATATGGATATAGAAATGGGAAAGGATAGCAATAAGGGTACGGAGGGTGATAGGGATTTAGCTAAAGAGGGAAGGGGACTTATTGGGCAATTGGCAAGGATAATACAGGTTGAAAAGGACAAGAAGAAACTGGCGGTTGCGGTTTGCGGGGAAATGGAGAACGTCAAGGATAGGATTGGGGAAGTGTTAGAGATGCTGGTAGAAGAGAACGTGAGAGCGAAGGTAAGATATGAGGAGAGAAGCAAATGCGTGGAGGAATTATTAAGAGCTGTCGCTGAGGGGAAAAATATAAATCGGGGGGACCAAGCGGACAAAAGGAAAGGGGGGGATGGAAAGGAAGATATTCCCAAGGGGGAAGCCAAGGGGGTACAAAAGGGGGCCCCTATTGTGAAGGTAAGGGACTACAGACTCGCAGCAGGTGGCAAGCGGGGGGACAAGAAGAGTGAGGAATGGAAGGATGAAGGGGCGAGAGAGGGGGGACATAATAATAAAGGGCAAAAAGGGGCGAGCGAGGAGAGAAGCAGTGGTATGGGAGCAAACAGGAAGACGGGTAAGGAGGAGAAGACCCAGGGAGAGAGAGATGATAGACAGAAGGAAATGGAAGGGACTAAGAAAGGAGGGAAAGAGGTAATAGGGGAAGGGATGAGTAAAGAACGTGAGAAGGAAGTGGCGAGCAGGGTAACGGTAGTAGACAACGAGGGTTTTACGATGGTGAGGAGCAAGGGAGTTGGGGTGGGAAAGAAGATCCTGGGTACGAATAGGAAGACTATAGAAAACTGGAAGGGAATCGTGCCCCCGGAGAGTTTCACGATAGTGGCTGGGCAAGGAAGGGTAGTGGAAAAGAAAAAAGAACTCTGGGCGGACTTGGTGAAGAGGGTCGGGACCCCGAGGGTAAACAGAACATGGGTCAACGGGGAAGGTAATAATAGGTTGATGCGCGGGGATAAGAGGACGGCGGATGCACTGAGGGAGATGGGACAGGAGGGAAAGATGGATTTAAGAGTGACTGGGAAGGAGTGGCCTAAGATCCTGATATATGATGTAGAGAGGGACATGGATAAAGAGGAAATTTAGGGGGCTATCAGGGATCTCAATCCGGAGCTGGGACTAAGAGGGGAAGGGAACGATAGGGATATCGTACCAATCTTTAAGAGGGGGCCCAAGGAGGGACACTTCGTGTGGTGCGTGTGTGCGGTAAGACCGGGCATATACAGAAAACTGGTAGATAGGTATATCTATGTCGGTATGACTAGGTGCCGGGTAAAAAGTAATGTAGATTTTGTCCAGTGTCGGGGGTGCCAGGGTTTTGGGCACATGGAGGGAAAATGAAAAAAGGGAAGGCTGGTATGCGCCTATTGCGCGGAAGTGGGACATAGGATCACGGAATGTAGGAACAAGGGGGGTAAGCCCAAGTGCTATAATTGCAAGGGGGGGCATATTGCGTGGCATTCGGGATGCTGAGTCAGGGGGGCTGAACTCAAGAGGTCGGTGGTTGGCACAGAGTACGAGGAACAGAAATGAAGGGCAAAGGGGAAGAGATAAGGGTAGGACAGTTGAATATGAACGGTCAGAGGATCGTTCCTGTTCAGCTGAGGGACTATTGCGTGAGGTAGGATATTGAGGTGCTCCTATTGCAGGAGGTTTTGGTTGAAGGTGGAAAACTCTGTGGTTTCGAGGAGGGGGAGAGAGTTATTTTTGCTGAGGGTAGGAAGAAAGCAATGGCAGCGGTTGTGGTGATGAATAGAGAGATGGAGGTCGTGACCATGACAGGATTAATGGATAGGTATATTGCTGTGGCCACTGTGAGAAAAGGAAGGGGGACGCCGATAACGTTCGTATCGGCGTATTGCAAGTGTGGTGTTGGGATAAACTTCTTCACCGATAGGATGGGGGAGATAATTGACCGAGTGAGAGGAGATATTGTGTTGGGAGTGGACTCGAACGCCCACTCGGACCTTTGGTTTAGCGGTAGGGGGACGCACACGGGGAGAGCCAGTGGGGCGAGGGTGGCCGAATGGATCGAGGATAGGGATTTGAGAGTACAGAATAGGGGGGGGCACCCGGTAACGTATAGGAGGCAGGGGATGGGGGAGTCGAACATCGACATCACTATCACGAGGGACACGGGCAGAGGGATGACCATAGTGGGTTGGAGGGTGACGGAGGGGGTCACGGATAGTGACCACAACCTTATAGATTTTCGGGTGAAAATAAACAGGGGGACCCCGGCAAATGGGATTGAGAGGATTAGGTATGATATCAAGGGTACGGACTTGGATAAATTTAAGGGGGCACTGGCGAGTGAGCATCTGAGGGGGGAGATTGACAGGATAGGCATGGATGTTGAGGGGGAAGCGAAAACGCTTGTAGGAGAAATTAGTAGGGCAATGGAGATATCTATGAAGAGACGGATGGGGGGGCAGAAGAAGAGACCACCGTGGTGGATAAGTGAACTGGATAGGCTGAGGAGAGGCGTATTGGCGTATAGAAGGAATAATGATTGGAGGGGGGAGGACAGAGGAGAGTATAGGAGACTTAGGAATGAGTATGTTAAGAGTGTGAGGACTGGAAAGAGGAAGGCGTGGAAGAAATTTGCGTCCACGATAAATGAGGGAGTATGGGGGCCGGTATACAGGTGGGTAAAGAAGGGACCCTCGGGAAGTGGGGTACCCACTGCGGTATACGACCGCAGTGGCGCGCTTACGGTAACGGCTCAGGAGACCGCAGAGTGTCTACTGAGCACTCTAATTCCCACGGACGAGGACACATTTTTCCCGGAGGGACCGAGTGTGAGGAGAGAAGGATATTGGCTGGGGAAAGAGGAGGTGAAGAGAGCGGTGTGGAGGATGGGGCCCAACAAGGCGCCCGGGTTGGACGGTATCACGGGGGGTGTATTGAGGAAGAGTTGGGAGGTTATAGGAGACGGTATGACGGGGATCTTGGAGAGGTGTATGAGGGAGTCTACCTTCCCGGATTGCTGGAAGAGGGCTGACGTGGTTGTGATCAGGAAGGGGACGGATAAGGATCCCAGCCTTCCGGGGTCATATAGACCGGTCAGTCTGCTTCCAGCGATCTCGAAAGTGCTGGAAAGGCTGGTGGTGGAGAGGATCGAAGAGGAGACGAAGGGTAGGATGTGTGGGGACCAACACGGCTTTACGGCGGGAAAATCTACAGGAAGCGCGATTAAGGTGTGTTTGGGTTGGACGGAAGGCAGAAGGGAAAAGCTGGTTGTGGGGGTCTTCATGGATATCTCGGGGGCGTTTAATAATTTAAGTTGTGAGGCCCTGATGGGGGTTATGCGGGAGGTAGGGGTGTCTGAGGCTACGGTATCGATGATCCGTAGTTACATAAGAGGAAGGACAGCCGAGCTGACGGTTGAGAAGTCAACTGCTCGAGTCAGGCTAACGAAGGGCTGTCCACAAGGGTCGCAACTCGGACCGACTCTGTGGAAACTGGCGATGAACTCGGTACTGATGGACGAAAGGCACGACTGGGTTAAATTGGTGGCGTATGCGGACGACTTGGCGGTCACGGTAGCGGGGACGAATATAGAGGTGATCAGGGGTAGGGTACGGGTTTATATGGGTAGGATTATGGAGTGGGCAAGGATGAGGGGGCTTAGTTTCTCTGTCGGTAAGACGCAGGTGATGTCCCTCAAGGGGGGATTGAAACCGGGCTTCTGGCTGGATATTGGTGAGGACAGGGTGGTAGCGATCAGTCCGGTTAGGTATCTGGGTCTGCTGATCGACTACAAGAAGAATTTCTGGGAACACGTAAAGGGGGTCGCTGGGAAGGCGGGGGACATGTACTCCAGGCTTAAGGGGGCGTCGTCGGCCGATTGGGGAGTGGGACAGAAGGCGGCGGAAATAATATACGGGGCGGTTTTCTTGCCGAAGATCGAATACGGGTCCGAGGTGTGGGTTAAGGGGGTAAGGACGGCGAAGGGTATTAAGGTGTTAGGCAGTGCGCAGAGGAGGCCACTTCTCTCTATCACGAAGGCTTACAGGACGACGTCCACGGACGCGCTACAAACGGTAGCTGGAAAGCTACCGCTGGATCTCGAGATAGAGCTGGGTGTGCTTAGGAAGCGACGTAGGTAAGGGGAAACGTCCGACGAGGAGCTTAGGGAAGGATGGGAGGGTATCATGGACAAATGGCAGGAGAGGTGGGACAGGTCGGAAAAGGGTAGGTGGACTCATGCCATTTTTCCGGATGTTAGAACCAGGATGGGGATGAAATTGGATCTGGATCATTACATTACACAGTTTCTGACTGGTCACGGGGATTTTAATGGGAAACTGGCGTCATTTGGGTTAGTAGGGAGCGCGATGTGTAGGTGCACGAGGGAGTCAGAAACTGTAGAGCACTTCCTGTTTAGGTGTCCGTTAGTAGAGGGGGAGAGGGACGTGCTCAAAAGAACGGTATGTCAGGGGGAGGTGGATTGGCCTTGCGACGTGGGAAGGATGGTGGGGACGAAAGCTAGGTATACGGCGTTGAGGAAATTTGCGAAGGATGTGATCGGGAAGAAAAGGGAGTATACCCATGGGAACACGCTTAGGAGGACGGGAATATAGGTTAGAGGGCAGAAGGGGGATTAGAGCAGGAGGGTGTTAGGAGGTATGCAGTCGGGGAGAATGGAGTGGCGCGCGTCAGCGCGCGTTTTTCAAGGCCCACCACTAGCCGGCGTGGTTGCCAGAATAGTGGGAGGGGCGCAAGCCCCGGGTTGACCTACCGAAGTCAACTTAAAACCTAGTCGGTGCCACGGGAGCGGGGGGGCCCCACCGTACGCCGGACCGGCTTGCCGTTCCGGATGCAGTGCCCCCGCGAGGTTGAGGTGCCTATCTCGGCTGATACGTGGTGGTTATGGGACAAACGCTAGATAGTTACTGGATCCCACTAGACCCAGTGGGGAGAAGCGATACCAACGAGGCACTTAAATGAGTCGCGGCGCTCCTCCGAAAGGGTACGGGCTGAAACCCGGTGCTGGTGGTCCACCTTGACGACCCGGGATCTCGCCTTAAGTGGCCGGGTCCCGCCCCTGCCTCATCCCTTGACTAGCTCCTCCGAGCTAATGGAAGGTATGTGGTTAGTAGGCGCGAGCCACAAAACCCTGGGTACTCGATGTTCTTATCTTAATATCAGGCGGAAAACGGCTGATCGGAGTAGTCCGACACCGGTTTCCGGTTCGAGCTCATCTTACTACCTTCGGGTAAGATGAGTTCGAACATGCGCGGGCCCACGCAACTGATCGCGTCGCGGGTGGTGGATAGCGAACGTCTCTGTCGGAGATAGCCATGAATAATTATAATAAGTAGCCGCGAACCAAGGGTCTCCTGAGGGGTGGTGAGGCCACCCCCGAGGACAGTGGGCGCTTCTTGAGGGGGAAGCGCCTTTCGGCTCGAAACCACTTACGTGGGGACGGGTGGCGTACACGCTCACTGCGGGTGAGGTGTACCAACCGACCCTTGCTTTAATAAGCCGGGGTCGTGCCTTACCGAGAGGTGTCAGAAAGGCAGAGGAACGGATGGTTCCGATAGCAAAAGGAGGGTCTTTGCGGATTCACCCCGCAATTGTACGTAATCCAACCGCAACCATCAATGTACCTAGAGTCGCCGGTGCATCCAATATGGCGCGTCTGCCCACGTCGGGCCGAGGCCTGACGAGGGTGACAAAAGCCGGATTAAGGGGACCACGTCTTTCTTTCTCCGACCAGGTGGACCACCTACCTAAAACACGCAATTAAAACAGAGCGGGAGCAGACACTGTACTCAGTGGAGGCGAGCCATGTCCAACCGGTGATCAACCGGTACCACGGGCGAGGGGGATGCCCCGATCGGGTCGACAGCCCAAGACCCGGTCGACCCCTCGGACAGCTAAGGCTGTCGGGATCGGTTACGTGGTGGCGGATTAGCAGGAGCAATCTATGTGGTAACAGCCTCGCGAGCTAGACACCGGGCACGCACGTCGGCCGAGGAACAGCTCTGAGAGTGCGGAATGGTGGGGCATGGCTACGCTATCGATCACGCTGGCCTGTACCTTAAGAGAGACTTGGAAAATTTCCCTGTGTGCCCCTGTCGCCATACCGGAGTGGTTACGACACCGGAGGGTAGGTGTACCCCATAGTACATCTACGGTGCTGATGGAGCCGGTCCCCACCGCGGGATTGGGGTAACCGCGCGTGATAGCGGTTGCCCAAGCGGTACGAGCGGGGCGACCCGACTCCTTTCGGGGGGTCGGACGGTCGGCTCGCCGCTCGTGGTTCGGTTGAACGACGTGTGACCGTTCAGGGAGAAACAACGCTCCAGTCTCCCTGGAGGCTGGACCGTTCGGTTCGAACAACGCTCATACACGCCAGTCTTCCGACATTAGTCCCAAGGACTACGAATCGGTCGACTTGTGAACAGCCAAGGATCGTTTCGATCCTTGAAAATAGGATCTCAGTGTCCTTATCTTAAGTGTCCATTGGACCTTTGCGCTGTGCGAACGACTCTGTGTACCTCTCCGATTCATTTTCTCTCAAGTCCGGCAAATCTGCTCAGTTTTTTGCGATTCAGGTCTCAAAATTTGCAGTTTGTCGAGACGGAGAGATCGGTGTGGGAATCAGGTTAATCCGTACAGTATTTTTCGAGTTAGGACGTTTTTTGGGAAATAGGTGCTTTACGCGTGTGTTTTTTCGGTGCGGTAGAAATACTTTTCAAGTTTTTTCAGATTCGGATGGTGCGACTGCCGCGTTCGTAACGGTTTTGGACTCGTGTTGTTCCGCTGATTCTTCCAGTACCACTCGCGAGTTCCTAAGTGCGGTTTTAAGGGATTTCGGAAAATGTTGGTACTTTTACAAGTAGCGTGCGTAATTTTGGTGCGGATTTCAGTTTCGAGGGTACTTTCTGCTGCAGCTGATCCAGACGAATTCTGGTGAAAAATTCAGGTGATTCCGACAAAAACTGCGGAAGTTACAGACTTCCGCTGATTGGACGGTGTCACGTGACTTGGTGTTGTAGCAGCGGGTGAGTGGGGTATTTCACGAGGGGATTCGGGCGGCCGTGTTATTCGCTGGTAGGTAGTGCGGCCACCTGCGGATCGGCGTTTCTTGGGAGGGCGGCGAGTGCGGCCACCTGAAGATTCAACGTTTCGTGGAATCGCGGCGGCGCGAGAATCTGATATAGGTGTACGTTTATTCGGGCGTCAATACGCGAATACAGGGTGTTACTTTTCGTGCCTGTATCGCACGAAAATTTTATTTTTACATTTTCCATTTGTATAGGGTGTTGCGATAGTTTGGGTTTATACAGGGTGTTACTTTACGTGCTGGTATCGCACGGAAAATTTTATTTTACTTTTTTTGGCTCTATAGGGTGTTGCGATAGATTGGGACTATACAGGGTGTACCACTTGCTGTGGGTATCGCGTAAAATTTTTGTTTTCTTATATTTAGGTAATAGGGAGTCGCGTTAGCTGAGATACGGGGTGTACTACCTTTTGATATTGGGAATACTTTTCCGCTTGTTTACAACATGGAGGGTATTACAGACACCACCAGAGACATAGGCGAAGGGGAACGGTTTCCCGTGGTTGTACTAGAGGAGATCGTACCCAGGAAAAGAGGGAGGAGAAACTCATCTGAGGGAAGGATGGAAATAAAAATGGACTGGAGTAAGGAGATTTCAGAGGTACATAGAAATTTTGGGAAGTTACTTGCATTGGAAAAGGAAAAGAAGAGGATTGCCTTAGGGACGATCACGGAGCTGGAAAGTATAAGGGATAGGATGAGCGGAATTTTTGAAGGCTTAAAGGAGGAGAACAATGTACTAGAGGGTAGATTATCAGAGAATAGGAGGCAGCTGGATGCGATCACTAGAGCCGCATTAGAAAGGCCTAGGGCTCAAGCGGTAAAGACAACAGCTGGTGATGAGGCGAGAACAGAGAGGGTTGAGGAAGTCAGTACAGAGGAGGTCATGGAAGGGATCATAGAGGGATCAGGAGGAAATAAGAGGGGAAAGAACAAAAATGCTGCACAGGAATTTAGGAAGGCAGCTAAGAAAATAAGAACGGCGGTCATACTGGGGGATAGCGTGAAGGGAGAGAAACGTAGAGGATAATATAGAAAGGAAAGGTGGCGATAATGTTAAAGATAAGGGAAATAGGAAAGAGAAGGAAAACGAAGTCGTGGTTAATACTAAGGAAGACAGGATGGAAGATGGTTTCACGATGGTGACGGGAAAGAGAGGAGCGAAAGGCGGAAAGAAAGTTTTGGGACTGAGTAAGGGGGTATTGAATTCCTGGAGAGAGAAGGTTCCACCCATGAGTTTTGTGGTAAAGGCTGAGGAAGGAGGTGCTGTAGGGACGAAAAAAGGGCTATGGTCAGAGATAGTCAAGAAGGTTGGAGTACCAAGGTTGAATAAATCCTGGACGGACGCGAAAGAGGACATCAGGATCATACTGGGGGATACCAAGACCATGGAAGCTCTCAGGGGTATGCAGAAAGAGGGGGAGTCGATATTAGAGAAATCAGTAGCAGCTGGCCGAAGGTGTGGATTATGGACGTGGAGAGGGATATGGAGAAAGGGGAGATACCGGTGACGATAGGGCTGTTAAACCCTGAATTAGGGCTAGAGAAGGGAAAGGAGGAGAGGGATATTATCCCAATTTTCAAGAGGGGTCTTAGGGAGGGATCGACTACTGGATGAGTATGCGCGGTAAATCCAAGACTACATAGCAGTATAGTTTGGAAGTATATTTATGTGGGAATGGCGAGATGCTGTGTTAGGGACTACATAGACTTTCTGCAGTGTAGGGGATGCCTGGGATTTGGGCACTTGGAGGCCAAGTGTAGGAGGATGAAGATTTACTGTGGGTACTGCTCAGAGGAGGGACATAGGGACAAGGAATGCACCAAGAAGGGGGGAAAGCCTAGGTGTTTTAATTGCAAGGGTCAAAATATGGCGTTCTACGAGAATTGCACGATTAAAAGGAGCGAATTGAGAAAAATGGTGGTGGGCACGGAGTATAGGGCCCAAATATGAATGGGAAGGATATAGAGATCAGGGTGGGACAGCTGAACATGAACGGTCAGAGGATCGTTCCTGTTCAGCTGAAGGAGTTTTGTGAGAAGAAGGACATTGAGGTGCTCCTATTGCAGGAGGTTTTGGTCGAGGGGGGGAAGCTATACGGTTTCGAGGAGTGGGAGAGGGTCATTTTCGCGGAGGGGAGGAAGAGAGCGAAGGCGGCGATCGTGGTTAGGAACAGAGAGGTTGAGGTGGTGTCCCCCTCTTGGAACTCACCTTGTCGCGGTGAGGGGGCTTGAACGGTCGTTCAATGAGGTTTATTGCTATGCCAACGGTAGTGTATTCTACCAGCAGGGCCTCCCATGTTGGACAGGACTAAACTGAGAGCGACCCGACTAAGAGTTCCACCAGGGGTGTATACACCCCTGGCTCGCACCGACCTGGCTCTGGGCTTGGTTGACTGGGGCCAGGAGGCCTGAGCATGCCTTTCGCTGACGAAAAACCGGCTCTCCTAACCCCCAAATCGTCAAGGGGGTCACTTGGCACGGGGATAGTTACGTGTCCACGAGGACCCTGTGTGGCTCTGGCGCACCACACAGTATCCAGCCTTACCGCGTCATTCGGGGCTGTGACGTGGCGGACGACCCTTTCCCTAGATCCTCGTGGGATCAGAATGGAAAAAACAACATAAACAAAAACACACCTGGAGATAACGGAAAAACGGAAGGAACACTGGACACGGATACTCGGATTTTAAAAAACGACAAGGACTCAGACGCAGGAACGTCAGGCGCAGCAGCGGTTGAAACTGGCAACCCGAGAAGCCACCTTAGGGAGAAGCTATTCCAAAGCTTTTCCCAACCGGTGGCTTCGATGGGCTCCTTAGAGACGAGGGAGGAGAACTCCCTCTCTCGCATTACGGAACACATCCGGGCCGCTTCCGCTATCGTCGCGAAGAGAGCCGGAATGGGTGTCCACAAGGGCATCCAAGAGGCCATCCGCGGCGTCGAGCGGGAGTTAGCAGTCCTTCGGGACTGCAAGGCCCGCATAAGGGTTGCCAGGGTCGAGGCGGTGGAGCCACAAAGGGACGAGCTTACGGTCGCCCCGGAAAGGCTCCCCGCTAAACGACCTAGGACGGAGGTTACCCCCAAAAAGATGGCCTCCCCCCCCGCTCCAGCCGCCGAGGGTGACGCGGTACAAGGCGCACTAAGCCTTGTACTAGCAGCCCTCAGCAAGGTCCAAATGGACCTGCTGGAGCAAGGGAAAGCCATCGCGGAGCTTACGACCGAAAATCGTAAGCTTCGGGGGCAACAAACCCATCATCAGCAGCATCAGCAGCAACAGAAACAGCAGCGGCAACAACGTCAGCAGCAGCCACAGCAGCAACAACAGCAGCAACAGCGCCAGCAACAGAAACAGCAACAACAGAAGCAGCAGCAGCGGAAGCCGCCGCCGCCGCCGCCTCCGCAAACGCAGCCACCACAGAAAACAGGGAGGAAGAAGGAAGTCCCATGTCCGCCTTCGACTGCACCCGGCCCAGTCCCCAACCAGACCTCATGGGTTGAGGTCGTCAAGCGGGTCGAAAGCGGCCGGTGGAGCGCCCCAGCGTTCCGACGCCGTTGGCGAAGGCTAAGCCTTCGCCAACGGAAGTGAAGGCGGCCCTCGTTCGGAGGCGGATCCCCCGAACCTCGGCTGTAGTCATTGACCGGCCGACAGGGGAGGGGGTCACTCTGACCTCCGTTATGAAGAGGGTCGCCCGAAAGCTGGATCTTGACGCCATCGGCGTCAAGATCCGTACTACGAGGCGGACGAAAACCGGCGGCATCCTCCTGGAGGTGGACGACGCAGCGGGGGCGGACAAATTGGCGGAGAACGTCAAGGCCGTCGTGGGGGCTGACGCTCGGGTCAACCGACCCGAGCGCCGCACCCCGGTCCTGATACTCGACGTGCCGGACTGGTGCGAGGAGGCTGACGTGGAAGGCGGCCTGACGCGCGCTGGCCTCGTCCGATCGGACTACGCTAAAGACGGCTCTCCGGCCGTCTTTCTGCGTAGGAACCCGGGAGGACGAGGCGACATGGTCGCCTGGCTCGACACAACGTACCCGGCGGCTCTCAAGCTCGCTGAGGCCCGTTGTGTCGTCGTCGGGTGGACCAGGTGCCGTGTCAGGCTCCTTGAGAAGCGTCAGCCGACCTGCTTCCGATGCCGGGAACAGGGCCACATCGCGGCGGCCTGCAAGGCGGCGGCGGGGGCTAAAGTCACGGGTCCGACAGCGGAGACGGCGGCGCTGACCCCTCCGATGGTGGCGGCTGCTGGGACGGAGGCGATGGACGTCGTCGAAGCGGCGAAGGACGAGGCCGAGGATGGGCGACCGGAGTCGTCGCCCACGACTTCTAAGACCCGCGATGGAGCTGAGGTTAGTACAGTCTAACCTTAACCACTGCAGGGAAGCCCAGGACCTGTTCTGGGAGTTCATCGGACGGGAGGATATCTCGGTGGCGCTCGTCAGCAAACCGTACAACGTCGGCCGTCCAAGCTGGCGGTGCGACTCGTCTGGACGGGCGGCCATCGGGGTCCTTCGCGCTGGACTCTCGCTCGCGGACGTGGAGATTGGCGACGGGTACGTGGCAGCGACTATAGGCGGCGCTCTGCGCGTCTATAGCTGCTACGCGTCACCCGCTCTCACTCCTGCCGAGTTCGAACGGTTCCTGGGGAACCTCGAGGTCGGAGTTGCCTCGTACCGGGGTACGGGAGTCGACCTGATCGTCGCGGGCGACTTCAACGCCCGCTCCGCCGTCTGGTGGGACAGCATCACCGATCTTCGGGGTTACAATCTCTCCACGCTGGCCGACTCGCTCGGACTCGTCGCGGTCAACAGCGGGGGGGTACCCACTTTCTTCGGGCGGGGTCGAGGGTCGATCGTCGACGTTACGTTCGTCTCCGAGGCCGCCTTCGGGAGGCTTCGGGGGTGGACCGTGCGGACGGACATCGAGAACATGAGTGACCACCATCACTTGTGTTTCTCGTACTGTCTCGAAAGCGCGTCCGGCATGGGCTGGTCAGCGAGGGGGTCGGTCTCGTCCAGGTTGGAGAACAGCCCGGATGAACGCCGACCTGCTCGGGGCCGCGCTGGTGGCGGCCGAGTGGGCTGGGACGGCTCTGTCCCCGGAAACGTCTCTTCACGCCGATGACGCTGAGTCTGAGGCGGGGCGACTCGTTCGACTAGTGACCGCGGCCTGCAACACGGCCCTCCCGCCGAGAAATCCCCCTCCCGGCGGGAGACGTCCGGTCTACTGGTGGAACGAGGACATCGCGGCGGCTCGGACGGAGTGCGTCAGACGGAGAAGGAAAGTCACCGGACTCCGCGCTCGTGGCGACGTCAGCGTCGCCAGGACCGCGGCGGAATGTGACTACCGGTCGGCTTGCAGAGAGCTGAAGCGCCGCATTCGTCGCTCGAAGGCGAAGTGCTGGACGGAGCTGGTCCGTAGCGTAGACGACGACCCTTGGGGTAAGCCCTACAAGGTCGTCCTCAGGAAGCTTCGCGGGCCCGCCGCGACGTCTGCGATGGAACCGCGCGCAGTGCGCGATATCGCCGACGTCTTGTTCCCGAGCCGACCTCTCCCGGAGGCCGGTGACGGAGAGGCGCCCGCCCGCGCCGTCGGGGGACTCGCGGTCGTGCCGGAGTTCTCCTTAGCTGAGGTCTCGGCGGCCGTAGGCCGCTTTAAGTCGCGTAACAGGGCCCCCGGACCGGATGGCATACCGAGCCGGGTCTGGGGCGTCGTGCACGCGACTAGACCGACGATGCTGCTGGGCACGTTTAACACGTGCCTGAGGAGCGGAATCTTTCCCGGGCGCTGGAAGCGGGCTCGCCTCTCGCTTCTCAGCAAACCGGGAAAGCCCGAGGGGATTCCGTCTTCCTATCGACCGTTGTGTCTCCTCGACGACGCGGGGAAGATCCTGGAATCGCTGCTGGTGAGCCGGATGGAGGCTCATATGTCCGGAACGGGTATCGTGCTGTCCGACAGGCAGTACGGTTTCCGGAAAGGACGGTCGACCGACGACGCGTTGCGCGTCGTACAGACGCGTCTCGTCGACGCGTGCAACGCCCGTCGGGTGGCGGTGGCCGTGAGTCTGGACATCCGGAACGCGTTCAACTCGGTGGACTGGGGGGTTATCCTCGCGGCGCTGGAGCGTATGGATTTCCCGCCATACCTCCGGCGGATCCTAGGGTCGTATCTGGGCGGCAGGGTTCTGCACCTGTGCGACGACGACCAGGGAGAGCCGATCATCATGGAGATCACCTGCGGGGTACCGCAGGGCTCCGTGCTCGGTCCTCTCCTCTGGAACGTCGCGTACGACGTCGTGTTCCGTCTTCCCCTGCCCAGGGGAACGATCACGGTCGGTTACGCGGACGACACGTTGATCGTGGCGGAGGGGGACACGGTGGAAGCGGTGCAGAACCGCGCGAACGCCGCACTCGCGACGGTGGCCGAGCACATACGTGTGCTCGGCCTACGGCTGGCCGTCGACAAGACGGAGGCCGTAGCGTTTACGAGCCGTCGCGGGACGGCGGAACCCCGGTTACGGCTTGAGGGTCAGGCCGTACGACTAGGAGCGTCCCTGAAGTACCTGGGAGTGATCCTAGAGAACAAGGGGACGATGTTCGGTGCGCACTTGCGCGCCGCGTCGGCGAAAGCCGAGCGGGTGATGTCCGCCCTGTGCGGACTCATGCCGAACGTGGGCGGCCCCCGGGAAAGCCGTAGACGTCTGCTGGTGAGCGTCGTGCAATCGATCCTATTGTACGGCGCTCCGACGTGGGCGCCTACGCTGGCTTATAACCCGTGGGGCGTAGAAACGTTGGCGAAGGTCCAGCGTAGGGCGGCCATCAGGAGCGCCTGTGCGTACCGCACAGTCTCCCGTGACGCCGTGCTGGTCGCGCGGTTACCCCCTATCGACCTCCTAGCGGTCGAACGCGCTTCGGCGTACGACGCGAGGAGGGCGACACCGCCGGCAGCGGAAGGACGGCCTTCGGGAACTCCGGCGACGTCGGGTGACCTGAGAGCCTTTTCGACGGACGAGTGGGCGGGGAGGGTAGTGAGATGGGACGCTCCCGTCGGGAGCGGACGGGACTGGACCCGGACACTCATACCCCCCGCGCTACTCGATCGGTGGGTGAGGAGATCGCACGGTGAGATGACGTTTCATCTCTCCCAGCTGTTAACGGGGCACGGTTATTTCAACCGGTTTTTACACCGGATCGGCCGTGCTCCGGAGAGCGGGTGTTCCCACTGCGGACCACCCGACTCTTACAGCGAGGAGGATGACGACGCGTTTCACACGCTCGTTCGCTGCGAGGCGTTCGAGTGGGCCAGGAACGATCTTATACGCGTTATAGGTCGTTTCCGGCCGCGTGATCTCGTCGCCCAAATGCTGGAGTCCCCGGCGAAATGGGAAGCGGTTGCTCACTTCGCTTCGACCGTGATGGGTCTGAAGGAGGAAGCGGAGCGGGAGAGGCAGTCCCTGCAGGGGATTGCTCCATCGCGCGGTTTGAGGAGAAGGAGGGCGGCGGCTGGTCGCCCTCTTGACTTATAAATTGTGAGGGGAGGAGCAGTTAGCATTCGCTTTATTGTTCCTCCCTGCTTAATTTGTATTATGTTTTGTGAGGGGTGGTTTGGCCGGGGATTGTCCGGTCATCCACCCCAACGGAAAATTGTTTTTATTCACTTTTTTTTTTTTTTTTTAAATAAACGATGGCGACCCACTGCCCCAAGCACTGCTGCACAGGCATTCAGGGCAGTGGGTGTATTGCCGAAAAAAAAAAAAAAAAAAAAAAAAGGTTGAGGTGGTGTCTATGGGGGGCTGGATGGATAGGTACGTGGCTGTTGCCACAGTTAGGAAGGTAGGGGGGGCGCCGGTGACATTCGTGTCGGCTTATTTCAAACACAACGTAGGAATAAATTTCTTTACGGATAGGCTCGGGGACATAGTAGAGGGGGTCAAAGGGGAAATGCTGTTAGGTGTCGACACGAATGCGCACTCGGACATGTGGTTCAGTGGGGTCGGGACAAACACGGGAAGGGCTAGGGGGACTAGGTTAGCCGAATGGATAGGATATAAGGAGTTGAGTGTGCAGAACAGGGGGGGCACCCGAAGACGTATTGTAGGCCTGGAATGGGGGAATTCAATATAGATATAACGCTGACGAGGGGGACGGGGAGCGGGATAGTCGTACTGGGATGGAGGGTAACGGAGGGGGTCACTGATAGTGACCACAATCTCATAGATTTTCGCGTTAGGCTTAAGAGGGGATGGTGGGATACGGGAAGGGACAGGACTAGGTATGACACGAGGAGGGCGGATTGGGAGAAGTTCAAGGGGGCACTGGAGAGGGAATACCTCAGGGGGGAAATTGATAGGATAGGCATGGGAATAGAGGGGGATGCTGAGACTATGGTAGGCGACATACGTAGGGCAATGGGGATGACCATGAAAAGGGTTAGAAAAGGGGGAAGAAAAAGGCCACCGTGGTGGTCGGGCGAGTTAGAGAGTATGAGGAGGGGGTTACTTCCCCCTCGTGGAACTCACCTTGTCGTGGTGAGGGGGCTCGAACGGTCGTTCAATGAGGTTTAGTGCTATGCCAACGGTAGTGTATTCTACCAGCAGGGCCTCCCATGTTGGACAGGACTAAACTGAGAACGACCCGACTAAGAGTTCCACCAGGGGTGTTTACACCCCTGGCTCGCACCGACCTGGCTCTGGGCTTGGTTGACTGGGGCCAGGAGGCCTGAGCATGCCTTTCGCTGACGAAAAACCGGCTCTCCTAACCCCCAACTCGTCAAGGGGGTCACTTGGCACGGGGATAGTTACGTGTCCACGAGGACCCTGTGTGGCTCTGGCGCACCACACAGTATCCAGCCTTACCGCGTCATTCGGGGCTCTGACGCGGTGGACCCACATTCCCTTGACACTCGTGGGAATAAAATGGAAAAAAACTTGGAAAAAAGCAAACTGGATGAGAAGAGCGGGAACACGGACGGAAACATGGACACGGCCAATCAGACGAAGAAGGATGTGGATTCGGATGCAGGAACGTCAGGTGCAGCAGCGGCTGCAACTGGCACCCCGGGAGGTCACCTTAGGGAGAAGCTGTTTTACAGCTATTCCCCAACGGTGGCCTCGATGTGCTCCTTGGAGGCGAGGGAGGAGAACTCCTTCACCCGCGTCAAGGAGCACATCCGGGCCGCTTCCGCAATCGTCGCGGAGAAAGGTGGAAAGGGTGTCCATAAGGGCATCCAGGAAGCCATCCGCGGCGTCGAGCGGGAGCTCGCAGTCCTTCGGGACTGCAAGGCCCGCATAAGGGCTGCCAGGGCCGAGGCGGTGGAGTCGGAAAGGGACGACTCGATTGTCGCCCCGGAACGACTCCCCGCCAAAAGGCCACGGACAGAGGCTACCCCTGAAAAGGTAGCCTCCTCTCTTGCTCCAGTTGCTGGGGACACCACAGTGCAAGGCTCTCTGAGCCTGGTACTGGAGGCCCTTAGCAAGGTCCAATTGGACCTACTGGAGCAAGGGAAGGCTATCGCGAAGCTCACGGCTGAAAACCGTGAGCTCCGGGGTATGCTGTCCCAGCCGCTGCAGCAACAGCAGCAACGGCAGAGACAACAGCAGGACCAGCAGCAGCCGAAGCAGCGGAAGCAGCAGAAGCAGCAGCCGGAGCAACAACAGCAGCAGCAGCGGAAGCCGCCGCCGCCGCCACCACAGACCAAACAAAAGGAGTCCCCGCAAGAGGAAGGGATGGAGGAGGCCGCAAGGTCGTCCCTATCTGCGCCTGCTACGGACCCAAATCCGACCTCATGGGTTGAGGTCGTGAGGAGGGGACGCAAAAAAGCGGAGCGCACTAATGGTCCGGAGCCGGTGGCGAAGATCAAGCCTTCGCCTATCGAGGCAAAAGCGGCCCTCATACGGAGGCGTGTCCCCCGAACCTCGGCGGTCGTTATAGACCGGCCGACCGGTGAGGGTGTGACATTGACCTCTGTAATGAAGAGGGTCGCCGGCAAGGTCAATCTCGACGCCATCGGCGTCAAGATTCGGACCACAAGGACGACGAGGACGGGCGGTATCCTCCTCGAAGTCGACGACGCTGTGGGGGCTGACATCCTGGCGGACAACGTCAGGGCCGTCGTGGGGGTCGACGCTCGGGTCAACCGACCCGAACGCCGTACCCCGGTCCTGCTTCTCGACGTACCGGAATGGTGCGAAGAGGCGGACGTTGAAAGCGGCTTGACCCGCGCCGGCCTCGTCCGGCGGGACTACGCGAAGGACAGCTCTCTGGCCGTCTATTTACGTAGAAACCCGGGCGGGCGAGGCGGAATGGTCGCCCGGCTCGACACAACGTACTCGGCAGCTCTAAAGCTCGCCGAAGCACGTTGTATCATAGTCGGGTGGACCAGGTGCCGGGTCAGGTTGCTGGAAAAACGCCAGCCAACCTGCTTCCGGTGCCGCAAGCAGGGCCACATGGCGGCGGCCTGCAAGGCGGCGGCGGCAAAGGTCGTCATTCCGGCAGCGGAGGGGGCTTGTCCGACTCCTCCGACGGCGGTCGCTCCAGTAGATGCCGCGGTGAAGATGGACTTGGCGGAGGACGGGCGGCGACAAGACGCCCCCCATCCTCCTTAGATAAGGAAAATGTGAGGGGAGTAGCGGTAGGCATTGATCTGCCGCTCCTCCCTTGATATTAAAAATTTGTAAAAATTTTTTGTAAGGGGTGGTGTGGCCGGGTATTGTCCGGTCACCCACCCCAGTGGCTGATTGTTATATTGTTTCCAATAAACGATGGCGACCCACTGCCCTAAGTACTGCTTAACAGGTCTTCAGGGCAGTGGGTGTAAACGCCGATTTTTAAAAAAAAAAAAAAAAAAAAAAAAAAAAGGATGGGGTTACTTGCTTTCAGGAGGGGGTATGACTGGAGGGGTGAGGAGAGGGATGAGTATAGGTGGTTGAGGAACGGGTACGTGAAGGGGGTGAGGACGGGGAAGAGGAGGGCGTGGAAGAAGTTTGCTTCCACGATCAATGAAGGGGTATGGGGGCCGGTGTATAGGTGGGCCAGGAAGGGCCTCTCGGGGAGCGGAGTGCCCACCGCGGTCTATGACTGCAGGGGGGCGCTAACTGAGTCCGCTCGGGAGACGGCGGAGTGTCTCCTGAGCGCTCTCATACCGGTCGACGAGCGCCCATCGGACTTGTGAACGGGGGGGGGTAGGCAGGGTGGACTACAGGTTGGGGAAGGAGGTGGTAAGGAAAGCGGTACCCACCGGGGGTTTTGAGGAAGAGTTGGGGGGTGATCGGTGACGGGATAACTAGGTTGCTCGAGAGGTGTATGAGGGAGTCCACTTTTCCGGGTTGTTGGAAGGCGGCGGACGTGGTCGTGATCCCGAAGGGCAAGGATAGGGATCCGAGTCTGCCGGGGTCATATAGGCCTGTCAGCTTGCTTCCAGCGATCTCGAAGGTGCTTGAGAGGCTAGTGGTGGAAAGGATTGAGGAGGAGACCGATCTCCTCTAGGTCGTTTTCGGCCGCGTGATCTCGTCGCCCAAATGCTGGAGTCCCCACCGAAATGGGAAGCGGTTGCTCACTTCGCTTCGACCGTGATGGGTCTGAAGGAGGAAGCGGAGCGGGAGAGGCAGTCCCTGCAGGGGATTGTTCCATCGCGTGGTTGGAGGTGAAGGAGGGCGGCGGCTGGTCGCCCTCTTGACTTATAAATTGTGAGGGGAGGAGCAATTAGCATTCGCTTTATTGCTCCTCCCTGTTTACTTTGTATTACGTTTTGTGAGGGGTAGCTTGGCCGGGGATTGTCCGGTCATCCACCCCAACGGAAAATTGTTTTTATTTATTTTGTTTTTAAATAAACGATGGCGACTCACTGTCCCAAGCACTGCCGCACAGGCATTCAGGGCAGTGGGTGTATTGCCGATTCAAAAAAAAAAAAAAAAACGGTGAACGGGGAGGGTAACATCAGATTGATGCCCGGTGACAAGAGGACGGCGGATGCGCTTAGAGAGATTAGGAACGAGGGGAAGATGGAACTGAAGGAGGCTGGAAAGGAGTGGCCGAAGGTCCTAATATACGACGTGGAGAGAGACATCGGCAGGGAGGAGTTAGAGGGAACCATCAGGGAATTGAATCCGTGGATTGTCCGGTCAACCACCCCAACGGAAAATTGTATTTATTTTTTGTTTAAAATAAATGATGGCGACCCACTGCCCCAGGCATTCAGGGCAGTGGGTGTATTGCCGATAAAAAAAAAAAAAAAAAAAGGATAAGAACCTTGAAATCTTCTCGAGACTGAGAGGAGTTATGGTCAGTGGATGGGGGATGAGACGCGAGAATACCTTATTACTCTACCGCGCCGTATTCATACCACGTATGACGTACGCCGCGGAGAAATGGGCGGAAGCGTCATCCCGGAGCTAGCAAAGCAAAGCTCTTAATGCGATTCAGCACAGAGCTGCTCAAAGTGGGAATAGGACGCAGGTCCGGATGCTTCACGGAGCCGTTGCACCTATCATCCCGCACCCATGCAGTAGACTAATAGACGCTGGACTACTTGCTACAAATGAAAAAAGTGCGTCAGCCCTCGCTCAGTTGAGGTGAAAACCTGGACTTAGGTCGCGCGAGGGTGGCTAATGGTGGGCTAGGCCGACTCGCGTCTGCATTCTCAACCCGACGTACGTGTGATTATAGTCGTTAAATAAACAATCACAGGGTTGCGCCCTCCCGCTAGGTTCGCCACCAAAAAGCGATTCGGCGAGCGCCGGATGGGTTGACCAACTACCCAATAAACGCAATTAAAACAGTGTGGCAGTCGAGACTGTAAAACAGTGTAGACGATACATGTCCAACTAGTGACAAACCGGTATCACGGGCGAGGGGTAAGCCCCGGCCGGGTCAAGAGCAGACCCGGTCGACCCCTCGGGCAGCTTAGGCTGCTGGGATCGGTTACGTGGTGGCAGATTAGCAGGATCAATCTATGTGGTAACGGCCTCGCGAGCTAGACACCGGGCACGCATGTCGGCCGAGGAACAGCTCTGAGAGTGCGGAATGGCGCGGCATGGCTACGCTATCGATCACGCCGGCCCGTACCTTAAGAGAGACTTGGAAAATATCCCTGTGTGCCCCTGTCGCCATACCGGCGTGGTTACGACACCGGAGGGTAGGTGTACCCCACAGTACATCTACGGTGCTGATGGAGCCGGTCCCCACCGCGGGATTGGGGTGACCGCGCGTGATAGCGGTTGCCTAAGCGGTACGAGCGGGGCGCCCCGACTCCTTTCGGGGGGTCGGACGGTCGGCTCGCCGCTCGTGGTTCGGTTGAACGACGTGTGACCGATCAGGGAGAAACAACGCTCCAGTCTCCCAGGAGGCTGGACCGTTCGGTTCGAACAACGCTCATACACGCCTGTCTTCCGATCGTTACGATCCTTGAAAATAGGATCTCAGTGTCCAATACGCACGCGGCAGTCGGACGAGTCGGTCACCGGTCTATTTACTCCTGTGTAAATAGGCTAATACAGTGGCAAATTCGAACGGATTTTCGCGTTCTTAGGACCTGTGAATGCAGATTTTCAGTTCCGGTGGTTCAGTTTTCGGCGAGATCGGAGCAATAGCGGAGAAGTAAGGAGAGAAAGAAGTTGGCTGACGGCGAAAACTCGGTTTCCGTGCGGTAAGCAATTCTTTATATTTTTATTTCTCGGCTTTGGTTGCGAATTTCAGGAAGCGGACAACGGCATCGAAATAGTGCTTTTCAGCGCTGGCCGGTGAAGCAATTTCCGGAACGGTAAGTGCTTTTCCGGCGAAGTTAGGGAAATTTTCGTTTTTCGGTGATAGGGGGCAGGGTGTTACTGGCAAATCCGGTAAGACCCGAACGGTAGGGTTAGGCGTGGGCTATCTAGGGAGGGGCTGATCGTTGAGATCAGATAAAAATCCAGGGTGCTACAGGGGGAATAGTTGGGCGCGGCGTAATCGTGATTTTCGGCGCAGCGTAATCGTGATTTCCGGCGCGGCGTAATCGTGATATTTGGCGCGGCGGCAATGTGTTTTCGTGGTAATCGGCCGGAGCGACGGCACATTCCTCGGTGCGGCGGCATAGTGTCTTCTCGGAAACCGGCTGGCGCGGCGGCATCGTGATATTAGCGCGGGTATCTTTTATCACCTGTACGGTTATTGGTCACCGCGCGTAACCCTTGGAGCGGTCATCGGCGTTATCAGTCACCGCGCGGTTACCCGATATCGCGTGATACGCGGTAGCGGGTAGTTATTGATACGGTTATCGGCGCGATCTTCGCGCGGTGTTTTAAACGATATATTTGCGCGGTAATTTAAATTAGTTACGTATTGCGTTACGGTTGATTATACGATTGGCTGTATATCGTATACGCACTGTGTCTTGGGTAAGATGTGAAAGGGTGGTGTATTCCCTAACACGGGAGGGTGGGACGACATGGATATGGAAATGGGAAATGATAGCAATAAGGGTACGGAGGGTGATAGGGATTTAGCGAAAGAGGGAAGGGGACTTATTGGGCAATTGACAAGGATAATACAGGGTGAAAAGGACAAGAAGAAACTGGCGGTTGCGGTTTGCGGGGAAATGGAGAACGTCAAGGATAGGATTGGGGAAGTGTTAGAGATGCTGGTAGAAAAGAACGTGTGAGCGAAGGTAAGATATGAGGAGAGAAGCAAATGCGTGGAGGAATTATTAAGAGCTGTCGCTGAGGGGGAAAGATATAAATCGGGGGGACCAAACGGACAAAAGGAAAGGGGTGATGGAAATGAAGATATTCCCAAGGGGGAAGCCAAGGGGGTACAAAAGGGGGCCTCTATTGTGAAGGTAAGGGACTACAGACTCGCAGCAGGTGGCAAGCGGGGGTCAAGAAGAGTGAGGAAGGGAAGGAAGAAGGGGTGAGAGAGGGGGGACATAATAATAAAGGGCAAAAAGGGGCGAGCGAGGAGAGGAGCAGTGGTATGGGAGCGAACAGGAAGACGGGTAAGGAGAAGAATTCCCAGGGAGAGAGAGATGTGAGATAGAGGGAAATGGATGAGACTAAGAAAGGAGAGAATAAGGTAAATGAGGAAGGGGGAGTAAAGAACGTGAGAAGGAAGTGGCGAGCAGGGTAACGGTAGTAGATAACGAGGGTTTCACGATGGTGAGGAGCAAGGGAATGGGGGTAGGAAAGAAGATCCTGGGGACGAATAGGAAGACGATCGAAAACTGGAAGGGAATCGTGCCCCCGGAGAGTTTCACGATAGTGGCTGGGCAAGGAAGGGTAGTGGAAAGGAAAAAAGAGCTATGGGCGGACTTGGTGAAGAGGGTCGGGACCCCGAGGGTAAATAGAACATGGGTGAACGGGGAAGGTAATATTAGGTTGATGCCCGGGGATAAGAGGACGGCGGATGCATTGAGGGAGATGGGACAGGAGGGAAAGATGAAGTTAAGAGAGACTGGGAAGGAGTGGCCTATGATTTTGATATATGATGTGGAGAGGGACATGGAAAAAGAGAAAATTGAGGGGGCCATCAGGGATCTCAATCCGGAGCTGGGACTAGGAGGGGAAGGGAACGATAGGGATATCGTACCAATCTTTAAGAGGGGGCCCAAGGAGGGACACTTCGTGTGGTGGGTGTGTGCGGTAAGACCGGGCGTATACAGAAAATTGGTAGATAGGTATATCTATGTCGGTATGACCAGGTGCCGGGTAAAGACTTATGTAGATTTTGTCCAGTGTCGGGGGTGCCAGGGTTTTGGGCACATGGAGGGGAAATGTAAAAAGGGAAGGCTGGTATGCGCCTACTGCGCGGAGGAGGGACACAGGATCACGGAATGTAGGAACAAGGGGGTTAAGCCCAAGTGCTATAACTGCAAGGGGTGGCATATTGCGTGGCATTCGGGATGTTGGGTCAGGGGGGCTGAACTCAAGAGGTCGGTGGTGGGAACGGAGTACGAGGAACAGCAATGAAGGGCAAAGAGGTAGAGATAAGGGTAGGACAGTTGAATATGAACGGTCAGAGGATCGTTCCTGTTCAGCTGAGGAACTATTGCGAGAGGAAGGATATTGAGGTGCTCCTATTGCAGGAGGTTTTGGTTGAAGGTGGGAAACTCTGTGGTTTCGAGGAGGGGGAGAGAGTTATTTTTGCGGAGGGTAGGAAGAGAGCGAAGGCAGCGGTTGTGGTGATGAATAGTGAGATGGAGGTCGTGGCCATGACAGGATTAATGGATAGGTATATTGCTGTGGCCACTGTGAGAAAAGGAAGGGGGACGCCGATAACGTTCGTATCGGCGTATTGCAAGTGTGGTGTTGGGATAAACTTCTTCACCGATAGGATGGGGGAGATAATTGACCGAGTGAGAGGAGATATTGTGTTGGGAGTGGACTCGAACGCCCACTCGGACCTTTGGTTTAGCGGTAGGGGGACGCACACGGGGAGAGCCAGTGGGGCGAGGGTGGCCGAATGGATCGAGGATAGGGATTTGAGAGTACAGAATAGGGGGGGCACCCGGTAACGTATAGGAGGCAGGGGATGGGGGAGTCGAACATCGACATCACTATCACGAGGGACACGGGCAGAGGGATGACCATAGTGGGTTGGAGGGTGACGGAGGGGGTCACGGATAGTGACCACAACCTTATAGATTTTCGGGTGAGAATAAACGGGGGGACCCAGGCAAAGGGGACTGAGAAGAATAGGTATGATGTCAAGGGTACGGACTGGGATAAATTTAAGGGCGCACTGGCGAGGGAGCATCTGAGGGGGGAGATTGAAAGGATAGGTATGGATGTTGAGGGGGAAGCGAAAACGCTCGTAGGAGAAATTAGTAGGGCAATGGAGATATCAATGAAGGGACGGAGGAAGGAGCAGAGGAGGAGACCACCGTGGTGGACAAGTGAATTAGAAAGGCTGAGGAGAGGCGTATTGGCGTATAGAAGGAATTATGATTGGAGAGGGGAGGACAGAGGAGAGTATAGGAGACTTAGAAATGAGTATGTTATGAGTGTGAGGACTGGAAAGAGGAGTGCGTGGAAGAAATTTGCGTCCACAATGAATGAGGGAGTATGGGGGCCGGTATATAGGTGGGTAAAGAAGGGACCCTCGGGAAGTGGGGTACCCACTGCGGTATACGACCGCAGTGGCGCGCTTACGGTGACGGCTCTGGAGACCGTGGAGTGTCTCCTGAGCACCCTAATTCCGACGGACGGGGACACACTTTTCCCGGAGGGACCGAGCGTGAGGAGAGAAGGATATAGGCTGGAGTGAGAGGAGGTGAGGAGAGCGGTGTGGAGGATGGGCCCCAACAAGGCGCCCTGGTTGGACGGTATCACGGGGGGTGTATTGAGGAAGAGCTGGGAGGTTATAGGAGACGGTATAATGAGGATCTTGGAGAGGTGTATGAGGGAGTCCACCATCCCGGATTGCTGGAAGAGGGCTGACGTGGTTGTGATCAGGAAGGGGACGGATAAGGATCCCAGCCTTCCGGGGTCATATAGACCGGTCAGTCTGCTTCCAGCGATCTCGAAAGTGCTGGAAAGGCTGGTGGTGGAGAGGATCGAAGAGGAGACGAAGGGTAAGATGTGTGGGGACCAACACGGCCTTACGGTGGGAAAATCTACGGGAAGCGCGATTAAGGAGTGTTTGGGTTGGGCGGAAGGCAGAAGGGAAAAGCTGGTTGTGGGGGTCTTCATGGATATCTCGGGGGCGTTTAATAATTTAAGTTGGGAGGCTTTGATGGGGTAGGTAGAGGTGTCTGAGGCTACGGTATCGATGATTCGTAGTTATATAAGAGGATAGACAGCCGAGCTGATGGTTGAGAAGTCAAAGGATGGTGGAAACGAAAGTTAGGTATACGGCGTTTAGGAAATTCGCGAAGGAGGTAATCGGAAAAAAAGGGAGTATACCCATGGGTACAGGCTTAAGAGGATGGGCACATAGGTTAGGGGGCAGAAGGGGGAGTAGAGTCCCCCTCGTGGAACTCACCTTGTCGTGGTGAGGGGGCTTGAACGGTCGTTCAATGAGGTTTAGTGCTATGCCAACGGTAGTGTATTCTACCAGCAGGGCCTCCCATGTTGGACAGGACTAAACTGAGAACGACCCGACTAAGAGTTCCACCAGGGGTGTTTACACCCCTGGCTCGCACCGACCTGGCTCTGGGCTTGGTTGACTGGGGCCAGGAGGCCTGAGCATGCCTTTCGCTGACGAAAAACCGGCTCTCCTAACCCCCAACTCGTCAAGGGGGTCACTTGGCACGGGGATAGTTACGTGTCCACGAGGACGCTGTGTGGCTCTGGCGCACCACACAGTATCCAGCCTTACCGCGTCATTCGGGGCTCTGACGCGGTGGACCCACATTCCCTTGACACTCGTGGGAATAAAATGGAAAAAAACTTGGAAAAAAGCAAACTGGATGAGAAGAGCGGGAACACGGACGGAAACATGGACACGGCCAATCAGACGAAGAAGGATGTGGATTCGGATGCAGGAACGTCAGGTGCAGCAGCGGCTGCAACTGGCACCCCGGGAGGTCACCTTAGGGAGAAGCTGTTTTACAGCTATTCCCCAACGGTGGCCTCGATGTGCTCCTTAGAGGCGAGGGAGGAGAACTCCTTCACCCGCGTCAAGGAGCACATCCGGGCCGCTTCCGCAATCGTCGCGGAGAAAGGTGGAAAGGGTGTCCATAAGGGCATCCAGGAAGCCATCCGCGGCGTCGAGCGGGAGCTCGCAGTCCTTCGGGACTGCAAGGCCCGCATAAGGGCTGCCAGGGCCGAGGCGGTGGAGTCGGAAAGGGACGACTCGATTGTCGCCCCGGAACGACTCCCCGCCAAAAGGCCACGGACAGAGGCTACCCCTGAAAAGGTAGCCAATCTCTCTTGCTTCAGTTGCTGGGGACACCACAGTGCAAGGCTCTCTGAGCCTGGTACTGGAGGCCCTTAGCAAGGTCCAATTGGACCTACTGGAGCAAGGGAAGGCTATCGCGAAGCTCACGGCTGAAAACCGTGAGCTCCGGGGTATGCTGTCCCAGCCGCTGCAGCAACAGCAGCAACGGCAGAGACAACAGCAGGACCAGCAGCAGCCGAAGCAGCGGAAGCAGCAGAAGCAGCAGCCGGAGCAACAACAGCAGCAGCAGCGGAAGCCGCCGCCGCCGCCACCACAGACCAAACAAAAGGAGTCCCCGCAAGAGGAAGGGATGGAGGAGGCCGCAAGGTCGTCCCTATCTGCGCCTGCTACGGACCCAAATCCGACATCATGGGTTGAGGTCGTGAGGAGGGGACGCAAAAAAGCGGAGCGCACTAATGGTCCGGAGCCGGTGGCGAAGATCAAGCCTTCGCCTATCGAGGCAAAAGCGGCCCTCATACGGAGGCGTGTCCCCCGAACCTCGGCGGTCGTTATAGACCGGCCGACCGGTGAGGGTGTGACATTGACCTCTGTAATGAAGAGGGTCGCCGGCAAGGTCAATCTCGACGCCATCGGCGTCAAGATTCGGACCACAAGGACGACGAGGACGGGCGGTATCCTCCTCGAAGTCGACGACGCTGTGGGGGCTGACATCCTGGCGGACAACGTCAGGGCCGTCGTGGGGGTCGACGCTCGGGTCAACCGACCCGAACGCCGTACCCCGGTCCTGCTTCTCGACGTACCGGAATGGTGCGAAGAGGCGGACGTTGAAAGCGGCTTGACCCGCGCCGGCCTCGTCCGGCGGGACTACGCGAAGGACAGCTCTCTGGCCGTCTATTTACGTAGAAACCCGGGCGGGCGAGGCGGAATGGTCGCCCGGCTCGACACAACGTACTCGGCAGCTCTAAAGCTCGCCGAAGCACGTTGTATCATAGTCGGGTGGACCAGGTGCCGGGTCAGGTTGCTGGAAAAACGCCAGCCAACCTGCTTCCGGTGCCGCAAGCAGGGCCACATGGCGGCGGCCTGCAAGGCGGCGGCGGCAAAGGTCGTCATTCCGGCAGCGGAGGGGGCTTGTCCGACTCCTCCGACGGCGGTCGCTCCAGTAGATGCCGCGGTGAAGATGGACTTGGCGGAGGACGGGCGGCGACAAGACGCCCCCCATCCTCCTTAGATAAGGAAAATGTGAGGGGAGTAGCGGTAGGCATTGATCTGCCGCTCCTCCCTTGATATTAAAAATTTGTAAAAATTTTTTGTAAGGGGTGGTGTGGCCGGGTATTGTCCGGTCACCCACCCCAGTGGCTGATTGTTATATTGTTTCCAATAAACGATGGCGACCCACTGCCCTAAGTACTGCTTAACAGGTCTTCAGGGCAGTGGGTGTAAACGCCGATTTTTTTTCCAAAAAAAAAAAAAAAAAAAAAAAAGGGGGAGTAGAGTAGGTTGGTGTTAAGAAGTTTGGAGTCGGGAAGAAGGAGTGGCGCGCGTTAGCGTGCGGTCAAGGTCCACCACTAGCCGGCGTGGTTGCCAGAATAGTGGGAGGGCCGCAAGCCCCGGGTTGACCTACTGACGTCCACTTAAAACCTAGTCGGTGCCACGGGAGCGGGGGGGCCCCACTGTACGCCGGACCGGCTTGCCGTTCCGGATGCAGTGCCCCCGCGAGGTTGAGGTGCCTATCTCTGCTGATACGTGGTGGTTATGGGACAAACGCTATATAGTTACTGGATCCCACTAGACCCAGTGGGGAGAAGCGATACCAACGAGGCACGTAAATGAGTCGCGGCTCTCCTTCGAAAGGGTACGGGCTGAAACCCGGTGTTGGTGGTCCACATCCCTTGACTAGCTCCTCCAAGCTAATGGAAGGTATGTGGTTAGTAGGAGCGAGCCACAAAACCCTAGGTACTCGATGTTCCTATCTACTGAGTAGCGCTACGGCAGCGGTAATGACTGGTGGTCTGTTTCTAAGCACGTCGTCGCTTCGCGTAGCGCGCTCACGTGGAAAAGTGCGGTTTCGTCGATAACTTTGGAAGTTCACGGAAATTTTTTGTGAAAAGTGGATATTTGTGTGCGCGTTGGTGTTCCGAACGTTTCTAAGCTAGTGTCGTGCAGTTTCGTCGGTTATCCGAGCGCAGATCTGTGTTTTTTTTAAGTTTACCGTGTATTTGGATAGGACCAAGGACCTTCGGTGGGGACATCGGCGGCAAACAGCAGTGTCGTGCGCGTCAACGACCACCGGTCCGGCCAATTCGCAGTATACGTACGTACTTACTCGGCATTTTTCGTTGGCGTAAACAATTCTTCGAATTTCGAAACGCGCAAAAACACATAGGACCGTGGGAGACTTTTGTCCGACTTAAGTCCCCCTCTCCTACATTCTTGTCGTGTGACGTATCGATCGACACGGGAAAAAATCGTGAGTAATTAGACACTAAGTACGCGCAAATCGGATTATGCAGTAACGAGCAAAGTCCGAATAACCGTCGAAAAATAGTGATTTATTAATAATAAAGTACCAGGACCCCATGCTCTGACAGCGGGGCCGCCCGGGAAATAGTATATAACTATACACTCCGTGGCCGCCCGGGACTAATATTTTTCGCGTTGTTATTGGAGTTATCATTTTCGCCGTTAACCGGGAACGTTTCGTGATACGGCGCTGAGATTAAAAGTGTGTCCTTATCAAACAAGAATCTTTGTGATAAGGGGGGTCGAATTTTCAAACCCCTCTAGCGCGTTCAATATTGGTCATAGAGACTCCGGGACACTTGCGTTGTACTCGGGGCAGACGCCGGCATAACATACCAAAAGTACTCCCCCCCCCAAAATTTCCACCTCTCAAATTTTGAGTTGCCATAACTATGGAGGGGCTAGTCGTAGAGAGTTGATTTGAACGCCAATAATTTTGGTTTGGTTACAAGGTCACTCACAGGGATTTTTGGAAAAGGGACACCCAAAGGGATCTGGCCGCAATTGTTGTATTTTTGAGTTTTAACGCAATAGAATCTCGATCTTCGTCATCTAGAAGCAGTTTACGACGAGATAGATCATTCTGAACGCATCACTTGTAGGGATCCCTGAGGGATTTTTCAAGGAAAGGCCACAAAATGACAAACAATTGGAGTTGTGAAGGAGGAGGACAATGGATCAGAGGAATCAGAGGAACAGAAGACTCCAGAAAGAGAATGTCGTTTCCGTCGATTGCTTCGTCGGACGACGAGAGGGATATGCTCGAAACAAGAGCGGAAATCAAGGAAAGAAGAGTAAATATGGCCTGGAGAAAGGTCGTGGAGGAAAACGCGAGGATAAATGAGCAACGGGACGGCGTCCAGGCGGATCAGCAATCCAAAACCGGCCTGGACTGCTCGTTCCTGGCTACGGTTTCGAAGAAGGTGAAAAAAGAGCACAGGACAGCAGAGATAACAAGGAAAGAGAGAGTCAGGATTGGGCTCGCAGACAGAGAATGAGAAACATGGAGAAACCAAGGATGTTCAGGAGACAGGATTCTCCGACCAACTTCAGGACGTGGGAAACACCAATGCGTAGCCGGGACAACCCAGCTGAGAGACTTTTTCAAGAGGATCAGCTGAGGAGACAGATAAGAAAGGAGATCACCGAATAACTGACAAAGAAGGCTGAGATCACCGAAGAACCGGTGATGAAGGCTGTTTGCGCGGTGTTAAAGTGCAATAAAACACGTAACGCTATTTTGAACTTTCACTGATTCAAATTTCTTTATTACTATTATTATAAAACAATTTTACATTCGAATTATACGTAGCGCTCAAGGCCGGCGGACATCGTTTGCTCTACGTGAGCCGCTACGGAATGAAAGTACTACGACTCGAATTAGTCGGACCTTTGTACCTTTAATATCGCGACAACCGTCGCGACCACTATCGGTCTTATTGTTATTCCTACAGAATACTTATAATGGTACGAAACATGCCGCCCGCCTTGGAACAACGTTTCCAATAAACTAAACAAAAATATAGTAAACTACATTTAAAGGCGCTTATCAAAACAATCATATAGATAATCTAAAAAATACAAAGATATAAATAAAAATATACAATCAATCAGAAAACAATGCATATTTTAAATGCTTAATAATTCATAACCAAACTGCTAAATCATCAAAATATACATAAACTAATAGATAACAAATTAATATAGCTTATATAAATAAGAAAAAAAGAAAAAAAATAATGAATATAATATAATTTATTGTTTCTCGGGTTGATTGCCTTCAAACGGTAAAGGACAGAGATATCGCACAGCACGTGTAATCTTACCTTTAGGTGTTTTCACTTTAGCGACACGGATTTGATTATCCTTACCAACATGCGTTTCAATTACTCTGCCAACGGACCACTGAAGAGGGGGCAAATTGTTGTCTCGAATTAGTACGACTGTTCCCGTGCACAGCCTTGGTCCCCTTGACGTTGACCATTTTTTTCTCTCTTGGAGCTGATTAAGATAGTCATGAGTCCATCGTGACCACAGCTGTTGAGTAAATTGAACTACTCTTCGCCATCTTGATAACCGATTCATAGGGGTGGATGTTTCATCGCGTTCAGGTAAGGCTTGTAGAGAATCGCCGATTAAAAAATGCCCAGGAGTGAGGACGGAAAAATCGGAGGGATGTGTAGACATCGGAGTTAAAGGTCTGGAATTTAATATTGCTTCTACATGTATAAGTACTGTATTTAGTTCCTCGAAGGTTAGCGAAGCGTTACCTAATGTCCTATATAAATGAGATTTTAGGGACTTTACCGCGGCCTCCCATAAGCCTCCAAAATGAGGAGACCGTGGTGGTATAAAATGCCATTGAATTCCAATCTTTGACAATGAGTTTTCAACTTCCTGTTGATGTTTACTTGATTGAAAAAGGGTCTTTAATTCTTGGAGTTGTCGATTGGCACCAACAAAATTTGTTGCGTTGTCAGAAAAAATGTCCGTGCAAAGACCGCGTCGATCACAAAATCTTTGTAACGCGTTTAAAAACGCTTGAGTAGTCAAGTTTCCAACCAACTCCACATGCACTGCTTTAGTTGTGAAACACACAAATAAACAAGCGTAAGCTTTTTCCAATGGTGCGTTTCGACGTAAGTTAACCTTGATATGAAAGGGACCTGCGAAGTCAATGCCCGTTTTTTTAAATACTCTTGCTGGCTCCACTCGTGCCTTTGGCAAATCCCCCATAATGGGTTGCATGACTACAGGTCGGTATTTAAAACATTTTATACATTGATGTACTACATTACGTGCTATATTTCTCCCGTTAAGCGGCCAGAACTTTAAACGTATAGCAGCTAACATAGCCTGAGGCCCACCATGCATGAGTCTTTCGTGTTCCTGTATAAATATAAGTTTGGTAAAAATACTTTTTGCTGGCAAAATAATAGGATGCCGCTGGAACTCGTTAAGTGTAGGCGCATTTTGAAGACGACCTCCCACTCTAATCAAGCCATTTTGGTCAAAAAATGGACGTAAATGTACTATTCCACCGCGACGTGTATTTTGTGAGTTCAACAAGTCACGTCCAAAACTGTTAGCTTGTATCAATTTAATTAATTTAATCTTAGTCTCCTCGATCTCCGAGGCTCGCAACTCTCCACAAATCTTATCATTCTTCCGTAACGCGTTGTGCACGAACCTACGACAGTACGATAGAACCTGTAATAGTCTGGTTATCGACGAATATCGTTCGATTATGGACAAATCATATTCACTTCTAGCAGTCATAACACATGATAACGTTGTTCTCCGTTCCATCAACACTTCGTCGTCATCTTTAACTTCCTTTTTGAGTATTGGCCACGCTGAGTAGTCTTCTGATAACCATTTGGGGCCGTGCCACCATAACTGTTTGTCCTGAATTTCTGACGGATAGCATCCTCGCGACACAATATCAGCCGGGTTGTCTTTCGAGCTTACATGGTGCCATTGTGAAATTGCCGTTAGTTCATGTATTTCACCTACGCGATGGGCCACGAAGGTTTTCCACTTAGCTGACTGAGATGAGATCCACGCCAATACAATAGTGGAATCAGACCAATAATATTGTTTCGTGATTCTTAATCGTAATTTGGAAGTATACTTTTCGGTTAGACGTGTTAATAACACGGCGGCTAATAATTCTAATCGTGGTAAAGACACGGTTTTTAGTGGCGCCACACGCGATTTTGAACAAATTAAATTTGTTATACATATACCATCAGTATTAGTCACACGTAAATATATACAGGCACCGTATGCGATTGTTGAAGCGTCGGCAAATCCGTGTAATTGTACATCGGATACATTACCACTGCCGATAACTGACCGATTTATTTTTAACGAGTTTAAACTTATTAATTGACCTCGATAATTACGCCATTCTTCGTCCAGCTTGCAAGGTAATGCCTCATCCCATCCTATACTCAATTGCCATAATTGCTGCATCAGAATCTTGAATCTTATGACGACGGGACTAATGAGTCCTAGTGGGTCGAATATGGTTGTTATCTCCGATAAAACCGTGCGTTTGGTGACGCGAGCACTATTTTCATATGGTCGAACATTATATTGATATATGTCATTCTCGGGACTCCAATATACACCTAGTATTTTTACAAATGTTTTTTCAGAAGTCGGTTTTGTATACAAATCATTTGTCGGTTTTATCATACTGGACGGTAATAAATCTGAACTGTTGCTTGACCATTTGTCTAGTTGCAAACCTGCCGTTCCTAACACAGTAATTAAATCATCACGAAGTTTACTTGCTTCTTCTTTTGATGATGCTCCACCGAGAAAGTCATCCATATAAAAATCTTGACTTATTGACTGGCATGCTTCCGGATAACGCATAGCCTCTTCTTCAGTCAATTTTTGTAAACAGGCTGTTGCCAAATAGGACGATGTAATAACACCATAAGTGACTGTCATTAAACGAAATATATGAATTGGCTGGTTAGGATTTTCACGCCATAATATTCTTTGATAATCACGTTGGGATTCTGTGACCCAAAATTGTCGATACATCTTCTTCACATCCGCTGTCAGTACGTACTTGTGTGTTCGAAACCGCGCCATTATCGTGACTAACTCCTCTTGTATACATGGGCCCTTAAATAGTATATCGTTAAGGCTTAGTCCGCTATCTGTCTTTGCCGAAGCATCAAATACTACCCTTAACTTTGTCGTAGTACTACTGTCGTTTCGAACGGCGTGATGTGGCAAATAATAACATTTGCGTTCGCAATTATCCACGTGAGCTAATTCCATATGTCCGAGTTCGAGGTATTCATGTATAAACTTTACGTAATCTTTTTTTAAATTATCATCGGATTGTAAACGTCTTTCCAACGAAAGAAACCTACGAAGAGCCATTTCATAGGAGTTACCTAATTTCAGCGTGTCCCGAAACGGAAGAACTACGGTAAACCGTCCGTTCACATCACGACTCACGTTTTGCTTAAAGTGTTTTATACACGCCTTCTCTTCCAAGGTATAAGCTCCGTTGTTTTTTACCTCTTCTAGACGCCAAAACTCTCCCATTTGGTTTTCCAAATTTGTTTCATTAAGCGGTATACTTGTAAATAATGCTACACTCGTCGCTAGGTCTTGCTTGATTGCAGAAAGAACGGGTCCAGCCACGACCCAACCGAACCGAGTACTTTGCAAAATAGGTCCATGCGGGATTGGACGTACTTGGCCACTATTAAACAATTCAAAGAATATTTCTGCTCCCAGAATCATGTCGATCGACTTGGGCGTATTAAATGACGGATCTGCTAATTTGATATCAATCGGCAATTTAAATTCATCTATATTTATAAATTTTAATGGTAATTTATTTGTTAATTTTGGAAGAACGAAAAATTCTAAATTTACTGAGTAATTCGAAACTCGAGATTTGATTACGGCCGTTACTTTGTATGTCGATGTATGCGCTGTTTCATTTATACCGATCGCCGCACATAATGTTTTTATTCGTTTTAAACGTAGACATTGGCTCATTGATTCCGAAATAAAGTTATGTTGAGAACCACTATCGAGTAACACTCGACATGGTATCGGCCTGTGTTGACAATCATATGCAATTATTTCAGCGGTCGATAATAATATTTGATTATTATTTTTCCGACATGCGTGTGCGTTAATCGATACGGATGGACTGTTGTCGCCGAAATCGTTATCGGTATTATTAACTTCTTTTATAGTATCCGAACTGATACATTGATTATTTGGTTTACTAATTGTCTCTCCGCGCGATAAATGTAATAGACCGTTATGCGGTCGCGTACACTTTGGGCACCGACGCGACGTACATTTTTCGCCGACATGCAATCTTAGGCATATCTTACAAAGTTTTAATTCGCTTATCTTTTTTATACGCTCGTGTACCGATAAATTTAAGAAAACTGGACATCGATATATAATGTGAGCTTGTTTACATATGAAACACTTAATTTCACTCGTGACGGCAAACGCGTTTGATTTTATAAATCTGTTTTTCGAGGTAGCCGCTCTTTGATTACTCTCATGCCAGTTTGCCTGTTTAGCAGTCTCGATTGCTTCCAAAATTCGAAAACGTGTTTCCAAGAACCCAATTAACTCTGTTATCTCAGATGTCATTGATGTTGAAGAAACACTCTCCCACTCACGCCTTGTAATCGAGTCTAATTTCGATGTTATTAGAAACAACAACAAAGCGCCCCAGTTGGCGGGTGTTTGTCCCAGTGACTCCAGAGCTTTTATATGTCCCGATAACGTATCTACCAATACACGCAACGAACTGGACGATTCCTTTTTTATAGGTTCTAATTCGAACAATGCCTTTACATGTACTTGAATTAATACTTTTTTGTTGTCGTATCGCGCAATTAAACTTTTCCAGGCGACTGAATAATTTTCTGACGTGGTCTGAAGACATAGTATGACGTTTTCGGCTTCTCCTCGTAGTGATGATCGCAAATAGAAAAATTTTTCAACATCACTTAGGGCCTTGTTATTATTGATTAACGCCATATAAATATCATAGAAAGCTGCCCATTCCGTGTATGATCCCGAAAATTCCGGTATTTGTATCGCAGCTAACTTGACTGCTGGTTGTACTGCTTGTATACTAGAATTATTCTCTACGATGTTTGGTTTACTTGTCGAGCTATTTTCTACTGAACTTGAACCGCGATCAAATACTGTTCTCAACAACCTATTGCATATTGCTACGTTTTCATAATACAGCTCTTCGAAGTCCTCTCGGTA
>CM032339.1:3920172-3936549 GCA_019022885.1 Schlechtendalia chinensis | reverse complement strand
GTAAAAAGAAAAAAAAAGTCAAAAAAGATACGTTGCTGGACCAAAAGATGACCAAATCTTCTTTTTAGATGATCATGAAAGATAAAGTTATATAAAGATACGATAAAAAAGTTAAGCAAAACGACAAGATAAGATCTCAATTTGCCAATCATGGTAAGCACAAAGATAAGAAACAGTAAGCATAAAAGTCAAAAAGATAAGTCTGGCTGGACCAACAAAGCAGACCAAATGATCTTTATGATGATCAGAAGATTAGTTATATAAGATAAGATAAAATAGATAAGCAAAACGACAAGATAAGATCAAAATGGACACCATAATTCGTAAGAAAGCACAAGATAACGAAAAGTAAGCATTAAAAGTCAACACGCTCAGGATGCTGGACCACAAAAAAGAAGTCCAAATGATCTTTATGATGCTCATCAGACGCTAAGATAAGTTATATAACAGATAAAGATAAAAAACGATAAGCAAAACGACAGATAAGATCAAATGGACCTCATGGTAAGCAAAACGATAAAAAGTAAGCTTTAAAAGTCAAATGGCTGGGCCCAAAAAGAAGACCAAATGATCTTTATGATGATCAGAAAGATAAGTTATATAAAGATAAGATAAAAAAGAAAGCAAACGATCAAGGTAAGAAAATGGACCATCATGGTAAAGCACAAGAAAGAAGTAAGCATAAAAGTCAAAATGATAAGTTGTGGACCAAAAAGAAGAACCAAATGATCTTTATGATGACAGAAAGATAAGAAAAGATAAGATAAAAAAGATAAAAACGCCAAGATAAGCTAAATTGGCCCTCATGGTAAGCACAAAGATAAGAAAAGTAAGCATAAAGTCAAAAAAAAAGTTGCTGGCCAAAAAGAAGACCAATGATCTTTATGATGAGCAGAAAAGATAAGAAATACAAAGATAAGATAAAAAGATAAGCAAAACGACCAAGATAAGATCAAATGGACCATCATGGTAAGCACAAAGATAAGAAAAGTAAGCATAAAAGTCAAAAAGATAAGTTGCTGGACCAAAAAGAAGACCAAATGATCTTTATGATGATCAGAAAGATAAGTTATATAAAGATAAGATAAAAAAGATAAGCAAAACGATCAAGATAAGATCAAATGGACCATCATGGTAAGCACAAAGATAAGAAAAGTAAGCATAAAAGTCAAAAGATTAGTTGCTGGACCAAAAAGAAGACCAAATGATCTTTATGATGATCAGAAAGATAAGTTATATAAAGATAAGATAAAAAAGATAAGCAAAACGATCAAGATAAGATCAAATGGACCATCATGGTAAGCACAAAGATAAGAAAAGTAAGCATAAAAGTCAAAAAGATAAGTTGCTGGACAAAAAGAAGACCAAATGATCTTTATGATGATCAGAAAGATAAGTTATATAAAGATAAGATAAAAAAAGATAAGCAAAACGATCATGATAAGATCAAATGGACCATCATGGTAAGCACAAAGATAAGAAAAGTAAGCATAAAAGTCAAAAAATGAGGGATGCTGGACCAAAAAGAAGACCAAATGATCTTTATGATGAGCAGAAAGATAAGAAATACAAGATAAGATAAAAAGATAAGCAAAACGCCAAGATAAGATCAAATGGACCATCATGGTAAGCACAAAGATAAGATAAAGTAAGCATAAAAGTCAAAAAGATAAGTTGCTGGACCAAAAACGAAGACCAAATGATCTTTATGATGATCAGAAAGATAAGTTATATAAAAAGATAAGATAAAAAAGATAAGCAAAACGACCAAGATAAGATCAAATGGACCATCATGGTAAGCACAAAGATAAGAAAAGTAAGCATAAAAGTCAAAAAGATAAGTTGCTGGACCAAAAAGAAGACCAAATGATCTTTATGATGATCAGAAAGATAAGTTATATAAATATAAGATAAAAAAGATAAGCAAAACGATCAAGATAAGATCAAATGGACCATCATGGTAAAGCACAAAGCTAAGAAAAGTAAGCATAAAAGTCAAAAAGATAAGTTTGCTGGACCAAAAAAGAAGACCAAATGATCTTTATTGATGGAGCAAGATAAGATTAATAAAGATAAGATAAAAAAGATAAGCAAAACGACCAAGATCAGATCAAATGGACCATCATGGTAAGCACAAAGATAAGAAAAGTAAGCATAAAAGTCAAAAAGATAAGTTGCTGGGACCAAAAGAAAGACCAAATGATCTTTATGATGATCAGAAAGATAAGTTATATTAAGATAAGATAAAAAAGATAAGCAAAACGACCAAGATAAGATCAAATGGACCACCATGGTAAGCACAAAGATAAGAAAATAAGCATAAAAGTCAAAAACGAGGGATGCTGGACCCAAAAAGAAGACCAAATGATCTTTATGATGAGCAGAAAGATAACGTAAATATAAGATAAGATAATAAGCAAAACGACCAAGATAAGATCAAATGGACATCATGGTAAGCACAAAGATAAGAAAAGTAAGCATAAAAGTCAAAAAAGATAAGTTGCTGGACCAAAAAGAAGACCAAATGATCTTTATGATGCTCAGAAAGATAAGTTATATAAAGATAAGATAAAAAAGATAAGCAAAACGCCAAGATAAGATCAAATGGACCATCATGGTAAGCACAAAGATAAGAAAAGTAAGCATCAAAAGTCAAAAAGATAAGTTGCTGGACCAAAAAGAAGACCAAATGATCTTTATGATGATCAGAAAGATAAGTTATATAAGATAAGATAAAAAAGATAAGCAAAACGCTCAAGATAAGATCAAAATGGCCCCACCCCATGGTACGCACAAAGATAAGAAAAGTAAGCATAAAAGTCCAAAAATGAGGGGCATGCTGGACCAAAAAGAAGACCAAATGATCTTTATGATGAGCAGAAAGATAGAAATACAAAGATAAGATAAAAAAGTCAAGCAAACGACCAAGATAAGATCAAATGGACCATCCTGGTAAGCACAAAGATAAGAAAAGTAACATAAAAGTCAAAAAGATAAGTTGCTGGACCAAAAGAAGACCAAATGATCTTTTATGATGATCAGAAAGATAAGTTATCTCAAAGATAAGATAAAAAGATAAGCAAACACGATCAAGATAAGATCAAATGGACCATCATGGTAAGCACAAAGATAAGAAAAGTAAGCATAACGTCAAAAACTGAGGGCTTGCTGGACCAAAAAGAAGACCAAATGATCTTTATGATGAGCAGAAAGATAAGTTATACAAAGATAAGATAAAAAAGATAAGCAAAACGACCAAGATAAGATCAAATGGACCATCATGGTGGTAAGCACAAAGATAAGAAAAGTAAGCATAAAAGTCAAAAAGATAAGTTGCTGGACAAAAAAGAAGACCAAATGATCTTTATGATGATCAGAAAGATAAGTTATATAAAGATAAGATAAAAAAGATAGCAAAACGATCAAGATAAGATCAAATGGACCATCATGGTAAGCACAACAGATAAGAAAAGTAAGCATAAAGTCAAAACTGAGGTGCTGGACCAAAAAGAAGACCAAATGATCTTTATGATGCGCAGAAAGATAAGAAATACAAAGATAAGATAAAAACAATAAGCAAAACGACCAAGATAAGATCAAATGGACCATCATGGTAAGCACAAAGATAAGAAAAGTAAGCATTTAAATAAAAGTCAAAAAGATAAGGTTGCTGGACCAAAAAGAAGACCAAATGATCTTTATGATGATCAGAAGATAAGTTATATACGATAAGATAAAAAAGATAAGCAAAACGATCAAGATCCGATCAAATGGACATCATGGTAAGCACAAAGATAAGAAAAGTAAGCATAAAAGTCAAAATGATCAGTTGCTGGACCAAAAAGAAGACCACAAATGATCTTTATGATGATCAGAAAGATAAGTTATATCAAAGATAAGATAAAAAAGATAAGCAAAACGACCAAGATAAGATCAAAATGGACCACCATGGTAAGCACAAAGATAAGAAAAGTAAGCATAAAAGTCAAAAATGAGGATAAGTTGCTGGACCAAAAAAGAAGACCAAATGATCTTTATGATGAGCAGAAAGATAAGAAATACAAAGATAAGATACAAAAAGATAAGCAAACGATCAAGATAAGATCAAATGGACCATCATGGTAAGCACAAAGATAAGGAAAGTAAGCATAAAGTCAAAAAGATAAGTTGCTGGACCAAAAAGAAGGACCAAATGATCTTTATGATGATCAGAAAGATAATATAAAGATAAGATAAAAACAGATAAGCACAAACGATCAAGATAAGATCAAATGGACCATCATGGTAAGCACAAAGATAAGAAATCAGCATAAAAGTCAAAAGATAAGTTGCTGGACCAAAAAGAAGACCAAAATGATCTTTATGATGATCAGAAAGATAAGTTATATAAAGATAAGATAAAAAAGATAAGCAAAACGACCAAGATAAGATCAAATGGACCATCATGGTAAGCACAAGATAAGAAAGTAAGCATAAAAGTCACAAAAGATACGTTGCTGGACCAAAAAAGAAGACCAAATGATCTTTATGATGATCAGAAAGATAAGTTATATAAAGATAAGATAAAAAGATAAGCAAAAACGACCAAGATAAGATCAAATGGACCACCATGGTAAGCACAAAGATAGAAAAGTAAGCATAAAAGTCAAAATGAGGGATGCTGGCCCAAAAGAAGACCCAAAATGATCTTTATTGATGAGCAGAAAGATAAGAAATCCAAAGCATGATAAAATAGATAAGCAAAACGACCAAGATAAGATCAAATGGACCATCATGGTAAGCACAAAGATAAGAAACGTAAGCATAAAAGTCAAAAAGATAAGTTGCTGGACCAAAAACAGAAGCCAAATGATCTTTATGATGATCAGAAAGATAAGTTATATAAAGATAAGATAAAAAAGATAACGCAAAACGATCAAGATAAGATCAAATGGACCATCATGGTAAGCACAAAGATAGAAAAGTAAGCATAAAAGTCAAAAAGATAAGTTGCTGGACAAAAAGAAGACCAAATGATCTTTATGCTGATCAGAAAGATAAGTTATATAACACCGCTAAGATAACAAAAAAAGATAAGCAAACGACCAAGATAAGATCAAATGGACCATCATGGTAAGCACAAAGATAAGAAAACGTAAGATAAAAGTCAAAAAGAGGGATGCTGGACCCAAAAGAAGACCAATGATCTTTATGATGAGCAGAAGATAAGAAATACAAAGATAAGATAAAAAAGATAAGCAAAACGACCAAGATAAGATCAAATGGACCCATCATGGTAAGCACAAAGATAAGAAAAGTAAGCATAAAAGTCAAAAAGATAAGTTGCTGGACCAAAAAGAAGACAATGATCTTTATGATGATCAGAAATAAAGGTTATATCAAAGATAAGATAAAAAAGATAAGCAAAACGATCAAGATAAGATCAAATGGACCATCATGGTAAGCACAAAGATAAGAAAAGTAAGCATCAAAAGTCAAAAAGATAAGTTGCTGGACCAAAAAGAAGACCAAATGATCTTTATGATGATCAGAAAGATAAGTTATATAAAGTTCCCTCCCCAGTCTCAGCAAAACGACCAAGATAAGATCAAATGGACCATCATGGTAAGCACAAAGATAAGAAAAAGTAAGCATAAAAGTCAAAAATGAGGATGCTGGACCAAAAAGACGACCAAAATGATCTTTATGATGAGCAGAAAGATAAGAAATACAAAGATAAGATAAAAAAGATAAGCAAAACGATCAAGATAAGATCAAATGGACCATCATGGTAAGCACAAAGATAAGAAAAGTAAGCATAAAAGTCCAAAAAGATAAGTTGTGGACCAAAAAGAGACCAAATGCTCTTTATGATGCGCAGAAAGATCAAGACAATACCACCAGAGATAAGATCAACAGCGCCGCCCCCCGCCCAAGATAAGATCAAATGGACCATCATGGTAAGCACAAGATCAAGAAAAGTCAACGCATAAAAGTCAAAACGATAAGTTGCTGGACAAAAACACGCAGCCCACCTGATCTTATGATGATCAGAACGATAGTTATATAAAGATAAGATAAAAAAGCACTACAGCAAACCGCTCAAGATAAGATCAACATGGACCATCATGGTAAGCACAAAGATAAGAAAAGTAAGCATAAAGTCAACCAAGTCAGATGATGCGGACCAAAAAGAAGACCAAATGGCTAATTCTTTATGATGAGCAGAAAGATACGTTATTAACCGCTTACCGACCCACCGATAAGCAAAAGCCAAGATAAGATCCACAATGGACCATCCTGGTACAGCTAAAAGATAAGAAAGTATCGCTACACAGTCAAAAGATAAGTTTGTGGACCAAAAAGAAGACCAATGATCTTTATGATGATTCCAGACACATACGTTATATAAAGTAAGATCAAAAAAGATACGCAAAACGCCCAAGATCAGATCAAATGGCCCTCATGCATGGTAAGCACAACGATAAGAAAGTAAGCATAAAAGTCAAAAAGATCAGTTGCTGGACCAAAAAGAAGACCAACTGATCTTAGATGAGCCCCCGATCCGACATACCAGATAAGATCAAAAGATAAGCAAAACCCGCCAAGATACGGCTCACATGGACCCATCATGGTAAGCACATAAGCTCCAGACCAGACGCCTCACACGTCAAAAAGATAGTTGCTGGACCAAAACAGACGACCAAATGATCTTTTATGAAGATCAGAACGATAAGTTATAACAAGATAAGATAAAAAAGATACGCCAAAACGGATTCCCGATCAGCTCCAATGGACCATCATGGTTACAGCACAAAGCACCCGCCCCGTACGCTAAACGTCAAACAGCACGTTGTGGCCAAAAACCGAAGACCCCATGCTCTTTTATGTATGATGCTCCAGAAAGATAAGTTATATAAAGATAAGATAAAAATGCTAAGCCACAAAACGAATACCAGATACAGAACCCATGGCCCCAAGGTCAGCACAAACCGCTAAGAAAAGTAAGCATAAAAGTCAAAACTGCGGGCTGCTGGCCCCCAACCAGACGCCCCACCAATGATCTTTATGCGCGCCGCCCCGTACCGAGCACTACCCAGATAAGATCCAAAAGATAAGCAAAACGACCACGATACAGCATCCACTGGACATCATGGTACGCACCCCCGCACACCGAAACGTAAGCCTTAAACCGTCAACACACCCGCTCCGTAGCTGGACCAAAAAGAAGACCAAATGATCTTTATGGATGCGCCAGAACGATACCGCAATCACCCAGCTAAGCACCACACAGATAAGCAAAACGACCAAGATACGATCAACTGGACCATCATGGTCAGCCAGATACGGAAATGTAAGCATGCAAGTCAAAAAGATCGTTGCTGGACCAAAAAGAAGACCCAAATGATCTTTATGATGATCAGAACAAGATAAGTTATATAAAGATAAGATAAAAACGATAAGCAAACCCGTCCACGTAGTCCGCTACACACTGGCCCTCCCATGGTACGCACAAAGATCAAGGAAAAGTAAGCATCAGAAAGTCAAACATGATCAACCACGATCCGTTGCTTGACCCAACAGCAAGCCAAATGATCTTTATGATGCTCTAGAACGATCAGTTATACAAAGATAAGATAAAAACAGTCAAGCTAAAAACGCCCAAGATAAGATCAAATGGACCATCATGGTACGATAACGATCGAAACAAGTAAGCATAAAAGTCACAACCACAAACGATAAAAAGATAAGTTGCTGGACCAAAAAGACGACCCACAATGATCTTTATGTGATCAGAAAGTACGTTATATACAGCTAAGATTAAACCGATAAGCAAACGACCATGATAAGATAAAATGGCCCACCATGGTAAGCACAAAGATAAGAAAAGTAAGCATACAATCAAAATGGAGGGTTGCTGGACCAAAAAGAAGACCATATGCATCTTTATGATGAGCCGCAAGATAAGAAATACAAAGAAAGTCAAAAAGATAAGCAAAACGACCAAGATCCGAATCAAATGGACCATCCATGGTAAGCCACACAAGATAAGAAAAGTCGCATAAAACGTCAACACAGATACGTTGCTGGACCAAAAGAAGACCCAAATGATCTTTATGATGTCAGAAAGGATAAGTTATCTCCAGATAGAATAAATACAAGCATCAGCAAAACGATCAAGAATAAGATCCAAATGGACCATCATGGTCAAGCACAAAGATAAGAAAAGTCCGCATAACAGGTCAAAACATGACGGGATTGCTGGACCACACAGAAGCCCCAAAATGCTCTTTATGATGAGCAGAACGTTAAGAAATACCAAAAAAAGACTAACCAGCTCACCGCCCACACGCCCCGCTCAGATCAAAATGGACCATAATGGTAAGCACAAAGATAAGAAAAGTCCGCATAAAAGTCAAAAAAGCTCAGTTGCTGGCCCAAAAAGAAGACCAAATGATCTTTATGTGATCGAGAAGATAAGTTCTATATAACGCTAAGTTACAACAAGATAAGCAAACCGACCCAAGATAAGAATCAAATGGACCCTCATGGTAAGCATAAAGATCCGAAAAAGAAGCATAAAATGTCAAAAAACAGATCAGTTGCTGGACCAAAAGAAGACCAGCTAATCTTTATGATGATCAGAAAGATTAAGTATATAAAGATCAGATCAAAAAAGATAAGCAAAACGATCAAGATAAAGCTCAATGGCCCACATGATAAGCACAAAGATAAGAAAAGTAAGCATAAAAGTCAAAAAATGAGGGATGCTGGACCCAAACCGGAAGACCCCCAATGATCTTTATGATGAGCAGAAGCAAGAGTAAGCATAGAAATACAAAGAATAAGATATAATAGATACGCAAAACGACCAAGATAAGATTCAAATGCTGGCCCATCATGGTAAGCACAAAGATAAGAACACGTACGCATACAAGTCCAAACGATAAGTGCTGGCACCAAAAAAGAAGACCATGATCTTTAAGATGAGCCGGCAAAGATAAGTTTATAACATATAAGCATCAACAAGATAAGCCAAACGCTCAAGATAAGATCAAATGGGACCATCATGGTAAGCACCCCTCTTCAGACACTCAGTAAGCCCATAACAAGTCAAAAAGATAAGTTGCTGGACCAAAAGAAGACCAAATGCTCTTTATTGATGATCAGAAAGATAAGTTATATAAAGATAAGATCAAAAAAGATAAGCAACACGCAAGATCCGCATCCCCCTGGGCCCATCATGGGTACCGCACAAAGCATAAGGAAAAGTAAGCATAAAAGTCAAAAAGATAGTGTGGACCCCCCGAAGACCCTCAGATCTTTTCTGAGAGCAGACAGATACGAAATCACACGATAAGCTCCAAAGATGACATCAACACGCCCCACGCTAAGAATCAAATGGACATCATGGTAAGCACAAAGATCAAGGAAAAGTAAGCATAAAAGTCAACAGATAAGTTGCTGGACCAAAAACGAAGACCAAATGATCTTTATGCTGAGCAGACGATAAGACCCTCCCAAGATAAGATAACAAAGATCAAGCAAAACGCTCAAGCTAGACACTGGCCCACATGGTACAAGCACACAAGATACGGAAAAGTCAGCATAAAAGTCCAAAAAAAAGATAAGTTGCCTGGACCAAATAGGAAGACCCAACTGATCTTTTATGTTTTTCCTGACAGGAAAGATAAGTTCTCTTAAGATCCGATAAAAAAGATAAGCCAAAACGACCAAGATAAGATCAAAGACCATCATGAGTAAGCACAAAGTATAAGCAAAAGTCAGCATTAACAGTCACCAAAGATAAGTTGCTGGACAACAGCAGACCAAATGAACTTTATGATGATCAGCAACGATAAGTTATATCAAAGATAAGATAAAAAAAGATACGCCAACACGACCAGATAAGATCAAACATGGACCCACCATGCTCGCACAAAGCTCAGAAAAAGACCGCATAAAAGTTCAAAAATGAGGATGTGGACCAAAAAAGAAGACCACTGATCTTTATGAAGAGCAGAGGAGAAAGAATAAGAAATCCACCAAGCAATGATACACATCGTTACAAGCAAAAACGGACCAAGCTAAGATCCAATGGCACCAACATGGTAAGCACAAAGCTCCGAACAAGTAAGCATAAAAGTCAACAAAGATAAGTTGCTGGACCAAAAAGAAGACCACAATGATCTTTCATGATGATCCGAACGATAAGTTATATAACGAGTACAGAACATACAAGCCTCCGCCACCCCGCCCCCCGATAAGATCAAATGGACCATCATGTTAAGCCCAAAGAATAAGAAAACGTCAGCATAAAAGTCAAAAAAGATAAGTTTGCTGGACACAACAGAAGACCAACTAGATCTTTATGATGATCAGAAAGATAAGATCTATCACCGATAAGCTAAAACAAGATAAGCAAAACGACCAAGATACGCTCAAAGGCCCCTCCTGGTCCGCACAAAGCTCGAAAGGTAAGCATACCAAGTCAAAACATGCGGGTGCAGCGACCAAAAAGCAGACCAACTGATCTTTATGATGAAACATTTCCGAAAGCTCCAAAGTTATCTTTCCTCTCAGCTACAAAACGATCCGCAAAAACGATCAAGATCACGCCAAACTGGACCATTGGTAAGCACAAAGCTCAAGATAAAACAGAAAAGTTTAAGCATAATAGTCAAAAAGCTAGTTGTGGACCACAAAAGACGCCCAAATGATCTTTATGATGATCCGAAAGATAAAGTTATATCAACGATAAGTACCAACGATAAGCACCCGATCAAGATAGATCAAATGGACCATCATGGTAAGCACAACGCTCAAGAAAAGTAAGCATACCAGTCCACCAAGCAAAGTTTGTGGACAAAAGAAGACCAACTGATCTTTTATGATGATCAGCAAGATAAGTTATATAAAGAATAAGATTAAAAAAGATACGCAAAACCCGCTCCTGATAAGATCTAATGGCCCACCATGGTAGCACACGAACAGAAAAGTAAGCCCTCCAAGTCAACACTGCGGGATGCTGGACCAAAAGAAGACCAAATGATCCTTTCTGATGAGCAGGAAAGATAAGATAATACACGGATATGATAAAAATCGCTAAGCCAACACGACCCACGATAAGATCAAATGGACCATCATGGTAAGCCAACAAAGATAAGCAAAGTAGGCCTAAAAGTCAACACAGATCCGTTGCTGGCCCCCAAAAAAGAAAGACCAAATTGATCTTTATCCTGAACAGAAAGATAAGATATATAAAGATAAGCTCCACCGATAAGCACCCGATATCCCGCTCCGATCAAATGGGACCCTCAATGGGACCCCAAAGATAAGACACGTAAGGCATAACAACGTCACCACTGCGGGATGCTGGACCCAAAACAGCACGCCAAATGATCTTTATGCATGAGCAGAAAGATAGAAATACAAAGCTTACGATACACACCCGACGCCCCCACCCGCCCCACGCTCACAGATCAAATGGTACCATCATGGTAAGCACACCGCTCACAGCCAAGTACCGCCTTCCAAAGTCAAAAAGCTGAGGGATGCTGGCCCAAAAAGAAGACCAAATGATCTTTATGGATAGCTCAGCCGAACAGTTATCTAACGAAATACAAAGCTAAAAAAGATACAGCAAAAACGCCCAAGATAAACGATCAAATGGACCCTCAAGTAAGCATAAAGATCAAGAACGTAAGCATACCGTCAAAAAAAAGATACCGTTGCTGGAACAAAAAAGAAGACCACAATTGATCATTTATGATGATCAGAACAGATAAGTTAAATTAAGATCAGAACACAAAAGCACCGCCCCCCGCTCAAGATAAGAATCAAATGGACCATCCATGAACAAGCCCCAAGACACAGCAAAGTAAGCATAAACCAGTCAAAAATAAGGGGCACTCGGCCCCCCCCAGACCGCCCAAATGATCTTTATGATGCGCAGGAACGATACGCAATACAAAGATAAGATCCCTCCTGCTAAGCACACCGCCAAGGATACAGATCAACTGGACCTTCATGGTACGCACACAGATAAGAAAAGTCCGCCTAAAAGTCAAAAAGAATAAGTTGCTGGTACCAACCGAAGACCACTACAGATCCTTTTATGTGAGCGCCAGCTCCGCAACTCCCCTAGATACGAACCCCAACCACCCCACTGCTCCGCCAAAACGCACCAAGATTAAGCTCAAATGGACCCTCCTGGTCCGCCCCACCCGAATCCGCCCAAGTCCGCATACAAAGATCAAAGGGGGGGGGGGGGGGATAAGTTGTGGCACCAAAACCAACAGAAGGACCAAATGATCTTTATGATGATAGAAAAGATAAGGTATATAAATATAAGATAAACAAGCTAAGCACCCGCTAAGATACGATCAAATGGACCTTCTTGGTAACGCCACAAAGATAAGAAAAGTAAGCCTAAAGTCCAAAAAAAGATCAGTTGGGGACCAAAAAAGAAGACCAAATGCTCTTTATGATGCTCAGAAAGATAGTTCTCTCAACTGATCCGCTAAACAACGCTAAGCAAAACGACCAGATAAGATCAAATGGACCATCATGGTAGCACAAAGATCGAAAGTAAGCATAAAAGTCAAAAAGATAAGTTGCTGGACCAAAAAGAAGACCCACTTGCACTTTATGATTGATCAGCAACGATAAGTTATATAAAGCTACAGATCCTCAAGGATCACACGCCAACCCGATTCTATGATAAGATCAAATGGCCCCCATGGTACGCACAACAGATAAGAAAAGTACGCATAAACAGTCACACAAATGCGGGTGCTGGACCAAAACAGAAGACAAATGATCTTTATGATGCGCAGACGCTACGCAACTCACCCGATAAGATAAAATAAGATAAGGCAAAACGACCAATATAAGATCAAATGGACCTCCATGGTAAAGGCACAACGCTTACAGAAAAGTACGCATAAAAAGTCAAAAAGATATTCCGTTGCTGGACAAACAAGCTGACCCCCCCAATGATCTTTATGGTATGAGCAGAAAGATACGAAATTCACAAGATAGATAAAAAAGATAAGCAAAACGACCAAGATTAGATCAAATGGACCATCATGGTAAGCACAAAGATAAGAAAAGTAAGCATTAAAGTCAAAAAAGATAAGTTGCTGGACAAAACGAAGGACCAAAATGATCCTTTATGATGATCAGAAAGATAAAGTTATATCCAAAGATAAGTAAAAAAGCTCAAGCAAAACGACAAGATACAGATCAAATGGACCATTCATGGTAAGCACCCCGATACGAAAAGTAGCATAAAAGTCAAAAGATCAAGTTGCTGGACAAAAAGAAGACCAACTGGATCTTTATGATGATCAGAAGATAAGTTATATAAAGTGTAAGATAAAAACGATCAAGCCACAAACGATCATGATAAGATCAAATGGACCACCATGGTACGCACAAAGATAAAGAAAAGTCAGCCTTAAAGTCAAAAATGAGGGCTGCTGGACCAAAAAGAAGACCAATTGATCTTTATGATGGCAGAAAGATAAGAATCCAAAGCTAAGATAAAAAAGATAAGCAAAACGACCAAGATAAGCTAAATGGACCATCATGGTAAGCACCAAGATAAGAAAGTACAGCATACAAGTCAAAAAGATAAGTTGCTGGACCAAAAAAGAAGACCAAATGATCTTTATGATGCGCAGAAAGATAAGAAATACAAGATAAGATAAAAAAAGATAAGCCAAAACGACCAAGATAAGATCAAATGGACCCATCATGGTAAAGCACAAAGATAAGAAAAGTAAGCATAACCCGTCAAACCGCATAACGTTGCTGGACCAACAAGAACGAACCAATGATCTTTATGATGATCAGAAAAGCTAAGTTATATAAATATAAGATAAAAAAGATACGCAACAAAACGACAGATAAGATCAAATGGACCATTCATGGTAAGCACAAAGATAAGAAAAGTCCAGCCATTAAAAGTCAAAAAGATCAGTTTGCTGGCCCAAAAAGAAGACCAAAATGATCTTTTAGGTAATGATCAGATAGATAAGTTCTCTCCAGACTACAGATAAACACCGCTCCGCAAACGCCAAGATAACGATCCCAATGGACCATTCATGGTAAGCACAAAGCTAAGAAAAGTAAGCATAAAAGTCAAAAGATAAGGCTGGACCAAAAAGAAGACCTAAAATGAACTTTATGATGAGCAGAAAGATAAGAAATACACAGATAAGCTCCACATCAGCTCCGCAAAACGCATCAAGATAACGATCAAATGGCCATCATGGTAAGCACAAAGATCACGGAAAGTAAGCCTCACGTCAAAAAAGCTACAGGTTGCTGGCCCAAAAAGAAGAACCAATGATTCTTTTTATGGCTGATCAGAAAGATAATTTATATTAAGAATAAGATAAAAAGATACACGCACCACGCCCCAAGATAAGACTCACCAATGGACCTCATGGTAAGCACAAAGATCAACGAAAGTGTAAGCATAAAAGTCAAACAAGAAACGTTGCTGGACCAAAAAGTACGCCCAATGGCTCTTTATGGATGATCAGACAAGTCAGTTATTCAAGATAAGCTCCAAAAGATAAGCAAAACGCCCAAGCTAAGATACCAAATGGCCCCCCATGATAAGCCCAAAGATAAGAAAAGTAAGCATAAAAGTCAAAAAACCATGAGGGAATGCTGGACCCACCAAAGAAGACCAAATGATCTTTATGATGAGCGCACGATAAGAAATTACAAAGATCTGTCTAAAATAGATAAGCAAACCGCCACGTAAGATCAAATGGACCAACATGGTAAGCCCAAAGATAAGAAAGTAAGCATAAGAGTCAAAAAGATAAGTTGCTGGACAAAAAGAAGGAACCCAAATGATCTTTTATGATGATCGAAGATAAGTTAGTTCTATAAAAGATAAGATAAAATAAAGATAGCAAACGACCAAGATTAAGATCAAATGGACCATCATGGTAAGCAACAAAGATAAGAAAAGTAAGCATAAAAGTCAAAAAGTAAGTTGCTGGACCAAAAAGAAGACCAAATGCTCTTTATGATGCTCAGAAAGATAAGTTATATAAAGGATAAGACACACCAAAGCGCCGCCAAACACGACCCAAGATAAGATGTCAAATGGACATCATGGTAATGCACCCAGATCAAGAAAAGTAAGCATAAAAGTCAAAAATGAGGGATGCTGCCGGCCACACAGAAGACCAAATGATCTTTATGTGATCAGAAAGATAAGTTATATACAATACGATAAAAAAAGATAAGCAAAACGACCAAGATAGATCAAATGGACATCATGGTAGCACAAAGATAAGCAACACGTAAGCTCCAAGTCCAAAAGATGAGGGCTGGACCAAAAAAGAAGACCAAATGATCTTTATGATGCGCAGAAAGATAAGTTTATATCACATAAGCTAAAAAAAAGATAAAAAAAAGAATCTAGCACACACGCCCCGATAAGCTCAAATGGACCATCATGGTAACGCACAAAGATCAGAAAAGTCAAGCATAAAAGTCCACAAAAAGATAAGTTGCTGGACCACCAAGGACGACCAAATGATCTTATGATGATCAGAAAGATAAGTTATATAAAGATAAGATTACAAAAGATACGCAAACACGATCATGATCAGATCAAATGGACCACCATGGTAAGCACAAAGATAAGAAAAGTAAGCTTAAAGTCAACAATGAGGGAAGCAGTGACCAAAAAGAAGACAAATGATTCTTTATGATGAGCAGAAAGCTAGGAAATACAAAGATAAGATAAAAAAGATAAGAAAAACGACCAAGATCAGCATCAAGATGGACCAATTTCCCATGGTACAGCACAACGATAAGAAAAGTAAGCATAAAAGTCCAAAACGATAAGTTGCTGGACCAAAAGAAGACCAAAATGATCTTTATGATGATCAGACAGATAAGTTATCTACAGATAAGATAAAACCAAGATAAGCAAAACGATCAAGATAAGATCAAATGGACCATCATGTAAGCACAAAGATAAGAAAAAGTAAGCCTAAAAGTCAAACAGATAAGGTGCTGGACCAAAAGAAGACCAAATGATCTTTATGATGATCAGAAAGATAAGAAATACAAAGATAAGAAAAAAAGATACGCAAACACGGAACCAGCTAAGATCAAATGGACCATCATGGTAAGCCAAAGATCCGAAAATTCGCATAAAAAGTCAAAAGATAACGTTGCTGGACCAAACAGCACGACCACAATGATCTTTATGATGATCCAGAACAGCTAAGTTATTCACGATAAGATAAAAAGATAAGCAAACGACAAGATAAGATCAAATGGACCCTCATGGTAAGCATCAAGAATAAGAAAAGTAAGCATAAAAGTCCAAAGATAAGTTTGCTGGACCAAAAAGAA
>CM032339.1:3910172-3915172 GCA_019022885.1 Schlechtendalia chinensis | reverse complement strand
TGAGCAGAAAGATAAGAAATACAAAGATAAGATAAAAAAGATAAGCAAAACGACCAAGATAAGATCAAATGGACCATCATGGTAAGCACAAAGATAAGAAAAGTAAGCATAAAAGTCAAAAAGTCAAAAAGATAAGTTGCTGGACCAAAAAGAAGACCAAATGATCTTTATGATGATCAGAAAGATAAGTTATATAAAGATAAGATAAAAAAGATAAGCAAAACGATCAAGATAAGATCAAATGGACCATCATGGTAAGCACAAAGATAAGAAAAGTAAGCATAAAAGTCAAAAAGATAAGTTGCTGGACCAAAAAGAAGACCAAATGATCTTTATGATGATCAGAAAGATAAGTTATATAAAGATAAGATAAAAAAGATAAGCAAAACGACAAAGATAAGATCAAATGGACCATCATGGTAAGCACAAAGATAAGAAAAGTAAGCATAAAAGTCAAAAAGATAAGTTGCTGGACCAAAAAGAAGACCAAATGATCTTTATGATGATCAGAAAGATAAGTTATATAAAGATAAGATAAAAAAGATAAGCAAAACGATCAAGATAAGATCAAATGGACCATCATGGTAAGCACAAAGATAAGAAAAGTAAGCATAAAAGTCAAAAATGAGGGATGCTGGACCAAAAAGAAGACCAAATGATCTTTATGATGAGCAGAAAGATAAGAAATACAAAGATAAGATAAAAAAGATAAGCAAAACGACCAAGATAAGATCAAATGGACCATCATGGTAAGCACAAAGATAAGAAAAGTAAGCATAAAAGTCAAAAAGATAAGTTGCTGGACCAAAAAGAAGACCAAATGATCTTTATGATGATCAGAAAGATAAGTTATATAAGATAAGATAATAAAAAAGATAAGCAAAACGATCAAGATAAGATCAAATGGACCATCATGGTAAGCACAAAGATAAGAAAAGTAAGCATAAAAGTCAAAAAGATAAGTTGCTGGACCAAAAAGAAGACCAAATGATCTTTATGATGATCAGAAAGATAAGTTATATAAAGATAAGATAAAAAGATAAGCAAAACGACCAAGATAAGATCAAATGGACCATCATGGTAAGCACAAAGATAAGAAAAGTAAGCATAAAAGTCAAAAAGAAAGTTGCTGGACCAAAAAGAAGACCAAATGATCTTTATGATGATCAGAAAGATAAGTTATATAAAGATAAGATAAAAAAGATAAGCAAAACGACCAAGATAAGATCAAATGGACCATCATGGTAAGCACAAAGATAAGAAAAGTAAGCATAAAAGTCAAAAAGATAAGTTGCTGGACCAAAAAGAAGACCAAATGATCTTTATGATGATCAGAAAGATAAGTTATATAAAGATAAGATAAAAAAGATAAGCAAAACGATCAAGATAAGATCAAATGGACCATGGTAAGCACAAAGATAAGAAAAGTAAGCATAAAAGTCAAAAATGAGGGATGCTGGACCAAAAAGAAGACCAAATGATCTTTATGATGAGCAGAAAGATAAGAAATACAAAGATAAGATAAAAAAGATAAGCAAAACGACCAAGATAAGATCAAATGGACCATCATGGTAAGCACAAAGATAAGAAAAGTAAGCATAAAAGTCAAAAAGATAAGTTGCTGGACCAAAAAGAAGACCAAATGATCTTTATGATGATCAGAAAGATAAGTTATATAAAGATAAGATAAAAAAGATAAGCAAAACGACCAAGATAAGATCAAATGGACCATCATGGTAAGCACAAAGATAAGAAAAGTAAGCATAAAAGTCAAAAAGATAAGTTGCTGGACCAAAAAGAAGACCAAATGATCTTTATGATGATCAGAAAGATAAGTTATATAAAGATAAGATAAAAAAGATAAGCAAAACGATCAAGATAAGATCAAATGGACCATCATGGTAAGCACAAAGATAAGAAAAGTAAGCATAAAAGTCAAAAATGAGGGTTGCTGGACCAAAAAGAAGACCAAATGATCTTTATGATGATCAGAAAGATAAGAAATATAAAGATAAGATAAAAAAGATAAGCAAAACGACCAAGATAAGATCAAATGGACCATCATGGTAAGCACAAAGATAAGAAAAGTAAGCATAAAAGTCAAAAAGATAAGTGCTGGACCAAAAAGAAGACCAAATGATCTTTATGATGATCAGAAAGATAAGTTATATAAAGATAAGATAAAAAAGATAAGCAAAACGATCAAGATAAGATCAAATGGACCATCATGGTAAGCACAAAGATAAGAAAAGTAAGCATAAAAGTCAAAAATGAGGGATGCTGGACCAAAAAGAAGACCAAATGATCTTTATGATGAGCAGAAAGATAAGAAATACAAAGATAAGATAAAAAAGATAAGCAAAACGACCAAGATAAGATCAAATGGACCATCATGGTAAGCACAAAGATAAGAAAAGTAAGCATAAAAGTCAAAAAGATAAGTTGCTGGACCAAAAAGAAGACCAAATGATCTTTATGATGATCAGAAAGATAAGTTATATAAAGATAAGATAAAAAAGATAAGAACGATCAAGATAAGATCAAATGGACCATCATGGTAAGCACAAAGATAAGAAAAGTAAGCATAAAAGTCAAAAAGATAAGTTGCTGGACCAAAAAGAAGACCAAATGATCTTTATGATGATCAGAAAGATAAGTTATATAAAGATAAGATAAAAAAGATAAGCAAAACGACCAAGATAAGATCAAATGGACCATCATGGTAAGCACAAAGATAAGAAAAGTAAGCATAAAAGTCAAAAAGATAAGTTGCTGGACCAAAAAGAAGACCAAATGATCTTTATGATGATCAGAAAGATAAGTTATATAAAGATAAGATAAAAAAGATAAGCAAAACGATCAAGATAAGATCAAATGGACCATCATGGTAAGCACAAAGATAAGAAAAGTAAGCATAAAAGTCAAAAATGATATGCTGGACCAAAAAGAAGACCAAATGATCTTTATGATGAGCAGAAAGATAAGAAATGATAAGATAAAAAAGATAAGCAAAACGACCAAGATAAGATCAAATGGACCATCATGGTAAGCACAAAGATAAGAAAAGTAAGCATAAAAGTCAAAAAGATAAGTTGCTGGACCAAAAAGAAGACCAAATGATCTTTATGATGATCAGAAAGATAAGTTATATAAAGATAAGATAAAAAAGATAAGCAAAACGACCAAGATAAGATCAAATGGACCATCATGGTAAGCACAAAGATAAGAAAAGTAAGCATAAAAGTCAAAAAGATAAGTTGCTGGACCAAAAAGAAGACCAAATGATCTTTATGATGATCAGAAAGATAAGTTATTAAAGATAAGATAAAAAAGATAAGCAAAACGATCAAGATAAGATCAAATGGACCATCATGGTAAGCACAAAGATAAGAAAAGTAAGCATAAAAGTCAAAAAGATAAGTTGCTGGACCAAAAAGAAGACCAAATGATCTTTATGATGATCAGAAAGATAAGTTATATAAAGATAAGATAAAAAAGATAAGCAAAACGACCAAGATAAGATCAAATGGACCATCATGGTAAGCACAAAGATAAGAAAAGTAAGCATAAAAGTCAAAAAGATAAGTTGCTGGACCAAAAAGAAGACCAAATGATCTTTATGATGAGCAGAAAGATAAGAAATACAAAGATAAGATAAAAAAGATAAGCAAAACGATCAAGATAAGATCAAATGGACCATCATGGTAAGCACAAAGATAAGAAAAGTAAGCATAAAAGTCAAAAAGATAAGTTGCTGGACCAAAAAGAAGACCAAATGATCTTTATGATGATCAGAAAGATAAGTTATATAAAGATAAGATAAAAAAGATAAGCAAAACGACTCAAGATAAGATCAAATGGACCATCATGGTAAGCACAAAGATAAGAAAAGTAAGCATAAAAGTCAAAAAGATAAGTTGCTGGACCAAAAAGAAGACCAAATGATCTTTATGATGATCAGAAAGATAAGTTATATAAAGATAAGATAAAAAAGATAAGCAAAACGACCAAGATAAGATCAAATGGACCATCATGGTAAGCACAAAGATAAGAAAAGTAAGCATAAAAGTCAAAAAGATAAGTTGCTGGACCAAAAAGAAGACCAAATGATCTTTATGATGAGCAGAAAGATAAGTTATACAAAGATAAGATAAAAAAGATAAGCAAAACGACCAAGATAAGATCAAATGGACCATCATGGTAAGCACAAAGATAAGAAAAGTAAGCATAAAAGTCAAAAAGATAAGTTGCTGGACCAAAAAGAAGACCAAATGATCTTTATGATGATCAGAAAGATAAGTTATATAAAGATAAGATAAATAAAAAGATAAGCAAAACGACCAAGATAAGATCAAATGGACCATCATGGTAAGCACAAAGATAAGAAAAGTAAGCATAAAAGTCAAAAAGATAAGTTGCTGGACCAAAAAGAAGACCAAATGATCTTTATGATGATCAGAAAGATAAGTTATATAAAGATAAGATAAAAAAGATAAGCAAAACGACCAAGATAAGATCAAATGGACCATCATGGTAAGCACAAAGATAAGAAAAGTAAGCATAAAAGTCAAAAAGATTTGCTGGACCAAAAAGAAGACCAAATGATCTTTATGATGATCAGAAAGATAAGTTATATAAAGATAAGATAAAAAAGATAAGCAAAACGATCAAGATAAGATCAAATGGACCATCATGGTAAGCACAAAGATAAGAAAAGTAAGCATAAAAGTCAAAAAGTAAGTTGCTGGACCAAAAAGAAGACCAAATGATCTTTATGATGATCAGAAAGATAAGTTATATAAAGATAAGATAAAAAAGATAAGCAAAACGACCAAGATAAGATCAAATGGACCATCATGGTAAGCACAAAGATAAGAAAAGTAAGCATAAAAGTCAAAAAGATAAGTTGCTGGACCAAAAAGAAGACCAAATGATCTTTATGATGATCAGAAAGATAAGTTATATAAAGATAAGATAAAAAAGATAAGCAAAACGATCAA